>JAODTR010028614.1:0-22390 GCA_025399935.1 Amblyopsis rosae
AAACCACCCATGCACTGACCTTGTTGTGGAGTAGATCACTGCTAGAAACCACCCATGCACTGACCTTGTTGTGGAGTAGATCACTGCTAGAAACCACCCATGCACTGACCTTGTCAAGGGTGATTTTTTACGGATATGATGTGTACATTTTCAAACCATAATATCCCAATTTTTATATTAATATTTACACCAGCATTGATGTGTCTCATCACAGTGCAGCCTTATTAAGTTTACAGCTCAATAAACACAATTTAGGGTGCAGTTACACTTCCCACAGTGCTACAGGAAGAATATACCATAGAGCATATTGTACAGTAGAAACACTGGTGCTCTATTTGCAGTCTTTAGAAGTGTGGGGTTGGGCAGTTAATGAAACCATGATGATGCAATACTCATGTTTATGAAAAATGTTTATTCTGAAGAGATATATTTTAAACAGCGCAACAACGGCTGTAAATTAACTCACCTATAAATAGCACTGATGAATTGGTCATACTCCATGGGCTCAGCGGGAGGAGAGAAGCTGTTGTAACAGATACCAGGACAGAGAGCTTTCCCACATTGCTGAAACCAACGTTACTGTCACAGAAAATGAATAACACGAATCAACAACAAACTAAAAAAGTTGGAGGGGGGGAATAAATATTCACTACAGTGGCAAGATAAATAGTCCAAATGCACTGTGTACATCAGCCTGCTCAAGTCGGCCTGGAGTCTGTTTTTAAAGAAAGTGACAACGATGACAGAGTCTCGGTTGCGTGTTGATGGAGAGAGAGGTTGCTCCACCACTTTGGGGTTCAGCCACGCTGAAAGCCCGGGCCCACCTGCGCTACACACAGCCTAGTTCTGAAGGACAGTGAGCGGTCCTCTCGCACCCTCCCCATACACACCTCCGCCTCCCGGCAGCCGGAGCCTGATTGGCTGGCCCAGGGCCCAATCATTGGCTCAGCTGTGCCAGGTGCAGCAGCAGCTGCGCAGGAACTTCTTGAAGAAGTTCCTGAACTCGGCGTTGAAGACGGTGTAGATGACGGGGTTGAGGGCGCTGTTGACGTAGCCCAGCCACGTCACCACGCTCATCAGGGCCGGAGGCACGTGGCACGAGGAGCAGCGCGCCCTCAGGGTGTGGACCACGAAGAATGGGCTCCAGCAGAACAGGAACGCACCTGGCGGAGATGCGCACGCACACTCACACACACGTGCACACAGAGAGAGAGAGAGAGAGAGAGAGAGAGAGAGAGAGAGACACTCACACGGAGACACACACACACACGTAGACACACAGACAGACAAAAGACATACACACACAGACACCCCATAAGAGACATGCTTAAAATAAAGTATGTGCGATCCCCACTGCCACTAGATGTCACACTGGAGTACAGCAGCGTATTAGCCAAAATTAGAGCCATGTAGATGAGACGTCACGTCAACTCAGGATTTCACGTTTGAAAAAAATCATTTTTGAACCTCAAAACATTTCCCGGAAGTCAATAAATGCAAATCGATGCATTTATTGACTACTAATAACCAATTGTTGCAGTTTCTGTATATGTATGTATCAATTCAAACTGCCCATCAAGCGATTCCTTGAACTGTTTTGTATCTCCATGAACCATATTGTGACTAAGTCTAAAAGAGCAATTGAACTAGAGTACCAGCATCTCAGCCCAATTATGATTAGATGGCACCTTGCATTTCTAACACACCTATGGGGTTCCATTTGTGCCAGAAATATGACAATGAAATATGACAATATGACAAAGTCTATGTCGACTGAACATGTAACAAAATATTTGTGTACGTCACTTCAACTTTGAACAGTACTGCGCCAAAAGTACTGCGCCAAACGTATTTTGAAAATGTCGACTGGTGAAGAGTGCCCTTTTTTTATAGCTCATCAGTTAGAAATACATTAGCCTTACATTTATCCCATTGTTACAGGTCGAGTCAGGTACTGCAAAGACGGCGACGGCAGGAGCCAGCACAGCTCAGTCCTCAAATCCATTCTTGAGAAAAGCTATGGGCGACGTCACGAAGTTGTTTTCAAAATGGGATATTTGCTAATGCCAAATAAAAAACCTTTTCTTGCATCAAGACTGACTGTGCCCACTAGACTTCACAAGAGAGACTCTGCTGAGTTTGTGGATGCTACAGCCTCCGCAGTCAAAGGTAAAATGAAACATTCACAAGGTCATACTCTCTACTCCTCTTCTCTCAAATGTTTGTCTGCAGGGCTCATTCTCATTCACCCAAATTACCATAACTACGTTATATACATTTGCATTGCAAAGGAAAAAAGTTGTCCAAAACATTATTCAGATGAATCAACACTGCTATTGCCTGCTATTACCCTGCAGAATTGTCAACTCAGCAAGAACATGACTATTATAGTATACTAGTGGTGTATGTTCATGCAATGACAAGGCCTTCGCCACACTCTTTGTAATCTAAATTATTCTTGTGCATTTACAAATTCACACAGAGCCAAGTGCTGCAGCTGCATTTGTTAAAAACTCAACGGAACTGTGTCAAATAATGTGAATGACGAAGAGACGAAACCAGGCCGAAAGCCATTCACTAACTCTGGAATCCCACCTGACAAACCCAAAGTCCCCAACAAGTTTCATTTTCTTGTCTATTATTTCTTTGATTGGCTTTAAATGAATGCCCTGAATAGATTTCTGGGTGAGCAATAGATTAGATATGGCTGCAATGGCATGTTCTAAATGGCTAACACACTATCCACAGCACGGTGCAGTTATATCTGAAAGGCAGCTAGGAAAATAACAGCATTCCCATACACACACGCACACACACACACACACGTACGTATGGCATGACGGGACATACAGTGTACATTTTTAGTTTGCTGCAGTAGAAATGAACATGTCATATAAGGTGACAAGTCTGACATGTCTAGGGCTTTCGTGTTGTTCCTAATTGACAGGTCAGAATGTGGTGTTTTCTTGCATCTTGTGTGCATTTTGAATCTGATGATTCATCGGTGCCATAACACATTTAAAGTCAAGACTGAACCTTGTGATTACTAGAAATGGTAAGTATGTGGATCATAATGTATCATTAATAATGTAATATTGAATTAGAATAATAGAGATCACAGAGTGTTCCTATAGTACCTATGAGATTACATTTGTGAAATGTATACTTTAAAATACATAAATGATTTCTGATAGTATATATATATATATATATATATATGTTACTGTATGCAGGCCCATGGGTCACAGAAGGCTAAGAACCAATCAATGCACACCTCGCCACAACCCTTCAGGCCTTCTTCTCTGAAGAGAGATAAGGACACAAAAAGATGATAACGTGTTCAGGGGTGATCGGGTGCCTTGCTGTGTGTCGTATGTTTTCCATAATTTGTCAGCGTGTGACTCACAAGCCATGTCAAGCGTTGCAGAGCAGCATTCTGAACCTGCATCCATGCAGCGTTTAAACTCTCCAAACAAATCTTGGCCTTTGTGCCACTGTGAATCCCTTTTCCCTGCAAAATGATGCACGCCTGCTGTGCAGGCTTTGCAGCTTGATTATAAAGGGAAAAGGGGGCTCGTTATCTTGTGGTTCTGTGTGTGGCTACAGCACAATATCCACCATCAGTGATGGTTTCTATTGCCGGTGGCCAAAAACATTTGCCAGATTAATCTCACGGGCTGCTATATGCACTCTTCAGTAACTCCAACATTAAATTGTCAGATGCGAGATAAATGAATAAATAAATAAATATCTGAGATTTTTTACAAATTTGCAAGATTAATATTTGGATGCGTAATTTCCAACAATACGTGTTTTTTCATGCATTTATATCTTGATTATATTTAACTAACTCAGGAGGAATTGGGATAAAACCATGCATTTTGTTGGCTTTCCGTATTTCTTCTATATTTCTTTGATAAAAGTTCAATTTTTAAAAAACCGGTGTACCTCTATGAGCGGTAGGGATGATGCTTAAAGGTTTCACCCAACAGGGAAACATAGAGTCTGGTAGCCACCTGTGACAGAGCTGTGAGGGGTGAAATTATTGCATAATAATTGTATTCGGGATTAAGGAGTAATTCGCCAACATGGACTATATGGTAACACGTCTATTGGATCAACAGTGGACACTATTAATAGACTACAACCTTTTTCACTCTTATGCAATAGTTAACGCAAGCTAATCTAAAGACCTCCATCTGGGCCCAGAGCACGGTAGTACTTTCAATAGGACATACCAGAGCCATGGGAAGAGAGTCGCGCCAATGAAGATTTTCAATGGTCACATGGTTCATGGAGATGCAAAACTGTTTCAGGACGTGATTGGTGGGCAATTTGAATCGGTATACAGATATATAAAATTACTAACGTAATTTGTAGTCATTAATTGCATCGATTTACATTTACAATGTAATTTATAGGGTGCTTTAAGTATTTGCGGGTATCTTCCAGGAACTGTTTTGAGGCTCCACGATCCACCATTGCTGTAATAAAAATGTTACATTGTAATGAATGGAGTTTACCCAACTCTCTCTTTACATGGCTCTGGGACATACATAGGCCAACTGCTAACATTAGTCTAAGAAGATTGCATGTCATCTTGATTTTATGCAGAATAATGCAGATTATGACCCGATGGATGATCGATATGGGCAAACCCATTATAGGTGGAGTCGGGAATGCTGGAGAAGGATTGTTGATATTTTAACACCTCTCACTTCAGGCGCTCCCGCAGAAGCTCCGCCCCCAAGGGACATACACATCCAAGACTGGGATAGTGTTGTGTGGATAGTGTTGAACCCATTTTACAGAAATGCCAGAGCTTTTCTTTGCAAATAGAACCGGCAGCCGGCGGACTCATGCTGTCTGATCTGCCTGTTGATGAGCCACACCTGTAAGATGGATCATGGATTATCTCGGCAAAGGACAAGTGCTCACCAACACATATTGAGACAGATTTGTGAGCAATATTTGAGAGAAATAGGGCTTTTGTTTACATAGAGAAAGTATTAGATCTTTGAGTTCAGATCATAATGAATGGGGGAAAAAACAAAAGTGTTCCAATTTTGTTCAGTGTATCGCTGACTCCTCCTTTCACTAGAAAGGGTGTCCATGTTGTTTTGGCCATGCACTTTTTACAGTGGCCAACACTTACCGCGAATGAGGGTTTTTATTTGTCAAACCTGTCAGCGGGAGCATTTAATATTCATGGTGAAGAACATACGTGCAGGGCTTAAAGGCAGGGTTAGTCGTTCTCGAGAGCGCTTACTAATTACGGACTGAAATCAAAACAAACTCCCTCAGAAGCTCCGCCCCAACACACATTGAAATGCATTGCAAAGCCAAGCGGAATTGCTGTTGTGAGCGGTGTTCGCCACTTTGTATATGTTCCTGTTTCTGGGCTGTGTAGAAGTCCTGGATAGTTTTATCAGCACACACGTGAATTGAAGTGTATTAGCTTACAGTAGCTGACTATACCTTTAACAAAGCAAAATGTCATTGTTTAAGTTTAATTGCGGACTGGGCCCTGGGTGTATGTTTTTATGTAGGTCACAGACAGAGCATGCACACAGCAGTAACTCACACTGGGATTGGTTATGCTGTGTGTCACACATTTTGATTGATACGTTGCTCTATTCTTGCAATGACCTTCATTTATGGGATCAGGGAGATGGGGCCATATTATTGTCACAGCAGTAGCTCTCCTGTGTATCGTACAAAGGCGATTTTAACATGTAAACTAGAAAACAATCACACTCGCACACCCATGCACACACACACACACCACACATACACACACACACAGGCACAAAACAACAATGTAGAGGGAACATTTATGGATGGATCTTGCTCAATTCATTCACCGTTTATTCCTTGTTACTGTGGTGACGGTGAAATTAAATGAAAACCCCACTGAAGCCTCTGTGTACAACAGAGGAGCTCAGTCATTAAGTCATTCTCAGTACGCGACTATATTTACATTCTGTTGCTGCTATATTAATGTAAACATTTCTGTAGAGCACACCTTTAAACAGAACGATGCTTTTATCTAAAGTGACATAAAACAAGTGTGGGTATTGCAGAGAGCGAGAAGGTGTTGCTCAGGGATGCGGGTGTAGGATTCCAACTCACAACCTTATATTCCTGTTTCCTGTTTCCTGATTCCTGTTTCCTGTTTCTAGATTCCTGTTTCCTGATTCCTGTTTCCTGTTTCCTGATTCCTGTTTCCTGTTTCTAGATTCCTGATTACTGTTTCCTGTTTCTAGATTCCTGTTTCCTGTTTCTAGATTCCTGATTCCTGTTTCTAGATTCCTGTTTCCTGTTTCTAGATTCCTGATTACTGTTTCCTGTTTCTAGATTCCTGTTTCCTGTTTCCTGATTCCTGATTCCTGTTTCTAGATTCCTGTTTCCTGTTTCCTGATTCCTGATTTCTGAATGCACACAAAGGTTCTGCCTGGAATGAATCGGGTCTAATGATCATATATAACTAAGTCATGAGAGGGCTCTTTACTGAACGCTCGGAGAGAGCTGTAGTTGTTATCGTAGGTTATGGGTTCCAGGTTCCCGAAAAAGGGTTCTAGAGGGTGCTAATACTGAGAAGCCGCCCAGGGGGCGTCCTAACCAGATGCCCGTACCACCTCAACTGGCTCTTGTTTAGTGGATCTACTCCGAATACCCGTGACCTCATTCTTTCTGTCATGACCCACCCTTCATGACCATAGGTGAGGGTAGGAACGAAGTTTGACTGGTAGATCGAGCGCTTTGCCTTCCGGCTTTTCGTTACAACGGTGCGTTAAAATGAATGCAGTTCTCCCATTAAACACACCAGTAGCCCAACACTGTAGACCAGTGTTTCTCAAATGGGGTACAGCGCGGTACACATACCCTAGAGGTACTTGGCAGTACAGCAGCGGTGTAGTCAACAACAACAACACAGGCACTCACCCACTACGACAGGAAGCACCTTCATGGCCTTCCTCTCGCGGCCGTTGATCTTTGCCCTCTTCCTTCTGCGGGGAGCGATGGTGAACCTGATCTCAGCGAAGGCCACCGCTTGAACTGGGTTCCGCTTGGCCTCGGCCAGCGTGTAGGGGTGTCCCGGGAGGGGCTGCGGCGCCTCCAGCCCCGTCTCCTGCGTGTAGGGGCGTCCCGGGAGGGGCTGCGGCGCCTCCAGCCCCGTCTCCTGCGTGTAGGGGCGTCCCGGGAGGGGTGGGGGTGCGTCCAGCCCCGTCTCCTGCGTGTAGGGGCGTCCCGGGAGGGGTGGGGGTGCGTCCAGCCCCGTCTCCTGCGTGTAGGGGCGTCCCGGGAGGGGTGGGGGTGCCTCCAGCCCCGTCTCCTGCGTGTAGGGGCAGGGGTATCCCGGGAGGGGCAGCGGCGCGTCCAGCCTCGTCTCCTGAGTGTTGTTGTCCGTCGGCTCCCGCTCAATGACGGGCGGCAGCGGCGGCGGCAGAGAGGCCAACAGCGGCAGCGTGCGGACCACGGAGGAGGCGGCGGCGGCGGCCTCCTGGAGCTTGCGGCAGGCCTGGATGCTGTTCCGCAGCTTGGCCTTGCGCGCCTCCTCCCAGCGGCGCAGGCCCCGGAACATGCCGCAGTAGAGGAGCAGCATGATGGGGCAGGGGATAAAGAAGGAGCACACGGAGGAGTAGAGGACGTAGTCGCCGTTCTCCAGCTTGCACTCGCCGCCGGGGGCGCGGCCCGGCACGTTGTTGACGCCGAAGACCACGGGCGAGGCCACGGCGAATGCCAGCACCCAGGTGGTCAACAGCAGCGCCACCTGGCGGTGGTCCACATGCTTGCGGTTGTAGTTCAGGGGAATGGACACGGCAATGAACCTGCGGCGGGGAGAAACAAGTTATATTGATTATATTGATCGGTTGAAGTCAGCCTGTGTGTGTGTGTGTGTATGTACTGTATGTGTGTGCGTACGTACGTGTATACAGTATGTACTGTGTGTGTGTGTAAGTGCATACACACACAGTACATGCATGCATGCAGGTACTATGTGTAGCCTACTTCTGTGTTTTTGCTTTAACAGCAGGTATTGCACTGCATGCATCCAAAACTAAAGTGGTGCGTTCGCTGCGGTTCCAGTGTCAGAGGAACGTGCTGTGCAGTGTGTCTCCACATCAGACTTAAAGGTGCAGTCAGCAATGTTGGAGAAATATGTTTGCATCATACCTGTGCAGAGTTTGGTTCTGCCATCTTTTATTTGTCATGTTCTCTAGTTAATTAAGAATACAATGACTAATTGTTATGCACAAGCACACAGGTCACAAGGATTTGTCTTTTATTTTACTTTTAATTAAGAAACCACAGCACAGGTTTTATAGTATAAATATACTGTAAAGGTGTAACGTAAAACCTTCCGAGTACTAATGCTCGTTGTTCGTAAAACTTTGTCTTGGCTTCCTGAATCTGCGCCTGCACTCACCTCATCGCCGACAATCCTCACAAAAGGTTAAAATAATAACTTAAACTATTATAAAAATCAAAATTGTCTATATCTAAATGTTCATATATCACATGTAGGTAAAAGCTATAAACATAGCAAAAGTAAAAATCTGAGAAACTGCTGCAGTTGTCTCTTCATTTTGATTTTGATAACTTTGATTTTTCAATGTTAAGTGCAGCGTCGGTGATGCTGGAACAAGGTTGATGATACATCAAAATAAAAACACTGTAGAACTTCCAATGTAGACTGGACAGAGAATTGTAAGATAAGTGGAATAGCTTATAACTATTTAAACGGTTTAGCGCCAGTTAGAATGGCTCCCTGGCCAATGGTAGACCACTACATTTGCTAAAATCTCACAAAATGGCCTCTAGTTCTATATATCCATTTGTCTATAATGTAATAATATGAGCTCTACCAAGGACAATAAATGTCAGTATAGCCTTTAAGGCTGTAGCAACATCCTTTAATACCAAGCAAGCCATGGAAAAGGACAATCACCTTATCGATGACCATCGCTGCACAGAAATGGCAGCTTATCGATTCAGACACATCCTACTGGGGCCCAAATTGTTTGGTCTGCCTTTTACTTTTCTTCATATGGGAAGGATTAGGGGGTGGTGTGTGTGTGTGCTTGCGTGCATGCATGTGTCAGTGATTTTACAGGCAAAGGGTCATATCAGACCATCTTAATGAATTAGATGCCCAAGCCAGAGACACTACATAGAAGAGACACGCCACTTAGATCATTCTGAATGGAGCTCTATGGGAGAATTCTGAAACAAGAACTTTGGCAATTCCCCTCCCCCCAAAAAAGACAATCGTCTGCTATATAGATGCCAAGCACTAACCTATTTAACCAATTGTGTCGTTGACCAAGGCAACTTTTGTGCATACGTAGTAGAAGTGTATAACTTGTGGGGGAAAAACTACTTTTTAAACCTTATATTTTGGCAAAGTCACCAAAACGTTTTAAGTGGTTTTTATCAGATTTGACCCGCGATTGTACACATTGTTATGTCTGTGTGACAATTGAATGTGTACAGTAGCTATGGCTCTCTCCCCATTCATTTAAATAGAGTCTCCACAATAACTGCTCAGAGGCATTTGCAGATTTGCCTAGGAGAACTTTGACCTTACCAAGATGGCTGCCGTGTTGCCAGACTTTCCTATGAGGACTTTGGGTTCACCTGAGTCACCTGACATGGTCCCTTATTGGAAGCCTTCAATTAGCAGCAGCATGGCTGCACTCTGACCTTCACCTTTGGCAGGGTGAGGCTTTCTATGTCATTGTTTTTAGAAGGTTATTTTTTAACGGTCATTCTGGAGATAGCTTGTTGATAATTGAACTCGATAAAAAAAATGTTTTTAAACACCGCCCCTCACACCGTGAACCCGCCCCCTCCCAGAGCTCCACGGGGGACAACACCGACCTGTCGATGCTGATGGCACAGAGGTTGAAGATGGAAGCGGTGCACAGCATTACATCCATGGTCATCAGGCTGTCGCACGTGGCCATGTTAAGGGACCACACGCCGCCCTGGAACTGGGAGGGAGCAGCGTGTGTTAATGGTGAGCACTGTACTGCATGGGTACTGAATAGAAACACACACTGACAAGTTAGGTAGGCTACTGCCCACCAACATGAAGGTCCCCCGGCGACTTCATTTTGCCACTCAATGGGTTACGATTGAAAAGTATTGGCTATTACAGGTAAGTGTTACGGCTCTACACACATTGGCCGAATAGTCCATGTCTTATTTAAGATGGCTAGGCCCGCCTTTTGTCTGTATTAATAAATATCTGTGGTCATTGATGTTTGCTCTGTTCTGTACCCTGTGGGGGGTCTTTTGGAGCTCCCAGACCAGAGCTCTTCAACAGGGGTCCATGACCATTAGGGGCTCCTCAGAGTTACTACTGTGACTTCATCCCAAACTTATTTTTCTTCCAAAACTGTCCTATAATACACATTAACGTAAATGCAACCTTAGTAAGATATCAATTTAATCTGTCCATTTTCTGAATCACTTAGCATACAGTACACCATTACAAAGTACTTTTATACATGGCCGTCCTACACAATATTGTTGGCCCAGTAAGCAACACATATTTATATACTATATGCCAAGGTCTGCCATGTTTCTTATCAGCCAGGGGGTCCTTGGCCTGAAAAAGACCTCTGCGGTACATAATTTATTGATCATGGTGCTATAATATTGTAATATTGTAATATTGTAATATTGCACTGCATTACAATGCATTACAATGCATTACAATGCATTACAATGCATTGTAATGCATTGTAATGCAGTGCAGCAGATCCCCAAGATATCCCCCCTGGAATTTGCTTATAAAGCCAGAGACTAACGTTATCAGCTACCTTGGAAGTGGAAAGATTGCCATCCTGAAAAGTTGCACATGTAATATCGAGTCTTACAGTGAAGCCTGTCTTCCAAACGAATGCCACTGTAACCGTCCACAGTTGATTAAATGAGCTGCCTAGATTTATGTCATATTTTCATTCATTTGAATTAAATGTTGCCTCGTGTCGACTCCTATATGCTTCCCTGCTGTGCTGTGAAATACCAGTCTATTTATGTGAAAGCTTAATAATATCATTGCTTTTCATCATGTCCCTCTTTCTCTTCCCATCTCTCTCTCTCTCTCTCTCTCTCCTTACCCTTTTTCTCTCCTTACCCCCCTCTCTCTCTCTCTCCCTCTCTCTCCCTCTCTCTCTCTCTCCCTCAATTTTTCTCATTATTTGGTTCCCTCTGCTTTTAGCTCTGATTGTTTCCCATCCTGGATTTCGCTGTCTCTCCATCTCTCCTTGTGCCCTCCCAAGCCACCCTTTGACCGACAGTGGAGTGGTTGGCGGATGGGGATATAGCAAACCCATTCGAGGTTGGCCTAGGGCCCATCACACCTTTCATTCATTCATTTACTGGCAGCGTTACTCCATCTCTCTCGTTCACTGATTCCAACTGACCACACGTCAAATACACGTTTGGCAGGTTTCCCGCCTCCTGCTTGTTGTGCCACCCGATGCCAAAGCCATACACGTGACGTGACTCATTCTGTATTGCGAGTCGCATGATGAATAGCCTGCTCCATGCAAAATACTTTTATCCAGAACTCGTGATGAATTTCGATCTATCTACAGTTGATGAAAGGACTTGCTTTTATCTCCTTCAGCCTTTTGTTCAGTCTTTTTAAAGCTGATCTCAGCAATTAATAATGCTCATTCATGCTTTATGCATAATGTTCATAGCTCATTTTTGGACTGTATTTGTTCACTGTCACAGAATGGTAAATTATAGTGCAAATGATGAACGTGCACTGTGTTGCTCTATATTAAGTACACCTCTATTTGTTGTTGTTCCAGTTCCATATGATCCAGTTCTTAGTCCAGTACTGTTTACATATTCACTGTATTTTCTATCAAGCAGAAAGACCTTGTTATAACACTAGCAAGAGTTGTAAATTGTAAATGACAAAACATTTTCCTCATGTAGCCTTGGTATATAAAATAACAGCATATAATGTTTTTAAAATACACCTTCAGAAAAAAAAATATTTGCGGTTTAAAAACGTTTAGTTATTAGTAGTGTTATTGCAGTTGTAGCCAATTACTAAACTATTAATAATTGATTAATCAACTATCCTTCTGAGTTTTCATCAAACTGCTCTTTTAAATTAAATATAATTGCATATTAACAGAGCTGTTATGTAAAAGTGATCGACCATTGGATTGTCTGCTCTTGGTTATTTCAAGGTCAGCCAGGTTTTCTAGGCCTGGAAATGGAATGTGTGAGATCGCTAGGTTAGCCGTGGTCTGTCTGAATTGAAGCAATGTCAGAGTGGGTGGAGCAAACAACAGCCTGCCAACAACAGCCTATTAGGATCTGCCTCTCATCTATCACGACCTATTGTGCCGGCGCGCACACGCACACACGCACACACACACTTATTTTGAACCTATCTTGGCATAATGTTGGAACACTGCACCTTATCCAATACATACTTGTCTCATGTAACGGTCCTGTGTTTGAATGACACTGATATTTAGGTAGTCCTATATGACAATCTAAGGTGATGTGGGTGGTGGTCCAATCAAACGGAATATAGAGTAGCACACGGACATTTCTAAAGCAATTTGAAGGGCAATTTAAACTAAATTGCCCTTCAAATTTATATCTGTCACGGTGCGGTATGGTGGTCTTTATACCGAGGTAAAGTTAGAAGGAAATTGGATATTCTGTCTTTGTGTGTATATTGAGAGAGAACATACTGTATGCACAGGAAGATGTCTACGAATATACTGTATATGTTATTTTAAGGAAGATACTTTGTTTTAGATTCTTCGGTTTTTCGGGACGAGGGCATCATATGAGGAAGTGAGTATGAACACAAATAGGCTACTGCCCACCAACATGAAAGTCTACCGAGTGCGTTTCGCCGCTCACTGGGTTACAATTAAAAAGTATTGAATATTACAGGAAAGAAGGATTGAGTGGCATAATTGCCATATAGGCTAATGACTGTTTACACGAATGTCTGTTGCATAACCCTAACTCGTTGAGTGTTGCAAATGTCTGTTTTTAATCAACTAACTGTACACAGTTGTTAAAAATTATTAGGCTACTGTAAATGTTCGACCAGTGACCTTCAATTAAATATTGCCTTTGAGAATTGTCTCATTAGAATAAGATATCGTATAACAATCGGATCGTTTGTGATGTTACCATGTCACGTTTAGTAATGGATTTGTGTGTGAGAGAGAGAGACTCACCTCAGAAAAGACGAACAGCGGTAAAACCAAAACAGCCAGCATCAAATCTGCCACGGCCAAACTGACAATGAAGTAGTTCGTTGTAGTTTTCAACGCCTTCTCTGTGTACACACTGAGGCATACGAGCAAATTTCCACAAATAATGACCACAATCAGCAGTACTCCAAATATCAAAGCTGCAAAGTTGTATTCTGTGTCCACGAGGTCCTCGGTGTTGTTGGAGACGGTGCGGTTGGCTGGCATATCTGCTAACAGCCGCGGATGCACCATGCAGGAGCCACTTTTCCTGTTGCCAGAGGATCTTAAAGGGAATTTTCATGTCTCAAACCGACTGTCCAGGTAGACTTCGTTTGCCATCTTGCCGTTTACTCTTCTATCAAATCATGGTGTTTCCGTCTTTCCAGTGTCATGCACTGGTTCATTTCAGCACTGGACAGAGACACCGCTTCTCTCTACACAACAAACTTTGACGCGCGTTCTTTACGCACGACTACCAATGATAAAAAATAGGTAGAGGTATGTCCGGAATTCATTTGACGGTGAGTTCCCGCGAATCTCCACGGATATTTAACTCAACAACCCATTGAATCTACGAACATTATTCAGATAGGTTGGCACAAATGTATAGGTCAATTGCGTTTATTTCCAACACAGAGACGGTTTATCAAGGCCAGCCTTAAAATGAGCTGGCTAAAGCCGCTTATACCAGGGTTTCCTCTGTGTCCTTGAGCCTATGAGAAAGTAAACATACAGGTGTCTTGTGCATTTGGTCCTGTAGGTTTATTGACCATGGAATGAAGAACTATATCAATCATTCATTGGTTAATGGACGCTTTCGTCAGGAAACAGCGACTAAACTCTTAACTTCTGCAAGGCTATCCTCTGTTATACTTTTAACGTATTGTTAATTATTTGAGACTTTGGCCAATGGCTATAATATTCTTAATCACTTACTCGAAAGGTAAACAAACTAGGCCTAATGTATATCAATGTTCTTCTTCTTATCGAGCGGTAGGGGGCAGGATTGTGTTAGGTAGTGCAACCGAAAGGTGGTGTTTTTTTTTGTGTGGGTTTAGTTCCAAACAAACTCGGCGTACATGTAACTTTGAGCACATTGCCTATAGCCGTGTACCTTCACACTACTAACGAGTGTACTCACTGCAAATCGCTTTGGATTAAATCTTAATGTTAAATTACCTAATTGTAATCATCTAGTCTAGGATACCTTGTTGGTGTCAATTTCGCCGTGAGAATCTTATGACAACAATTCCTCTGGCATGTCAGTTTGGTAATTATCAGCTTGTAGCCTACTGTTACAAGCCGCACAACCAGTAGATCAGTGGTAGCAAGAATGCGCAGGGAAGTTGTATCGTTATAAACCATAGATTAAACCAAGCGGGAACCAAATGTGCTGAGAGATGAATACAACACGGAAGTGCCAAATTCTGCAGTTCATCAAATGGCCGCTTGAGGCTGGCTGCAAAAGGGAGTCAATATGGTCAATCTTAGGCGAATAATGTTAAAATATCCGACTTTACAGCAAAAATAAACAAGTTTACAACCCAATTCAAAAAACGGTTTTGGTCTCTATAGCTAGTCTTCCCGTTCATGCCCGTACAGGGGTGAATGTTTTTATAACTAATTAGAAAACAATATGTTGGCATTGCATTTTAGATAATAGACAGATAATTATGTTATTTTGAAAGTAGGAGCACAGATAACCAGTATTGGTGGGTAAAAAACATTTTTTATATTTTCTATTTTCAATAGCTTTTTCCTGAATGACTCAGAAAGTTCAAACAAAATTTATTTAGCTCAAGCAGATGCCCTACACAAAACAAAGTCCATTATTTTTTTTAGTAAAGTTTTGATTTTTTTTATGAACATTTCAAATTTCAATAGCTTTTTTTCTGAAAGTGTCAGAAAGTTAAAACAAACATTTTTTAGCTCAGTGAGATGCCCTACACAAAACACACTCCAAGATTTTTTTAAATAAAGTGTAACTTTTTTGTGAACATTTCAAATTTTAATAGCTTTTTTGCTGAATCACTCAGATAGTTCAAACAAACTTTATTTAGCTCAGTGAGATGCCCTACACAAAACACACTCCATGATTTTTGAAATAAAGTTTTGATATTTTTTTTAGAAAATTTAAAATTTCAATAGCCTTTTTCTGAATGTGTCAGAGTTCAAACAAACTATATTTAGCTCAGTGAGATGCCCTACACAAAACACAGTCCATGATTTTTTTAAATAAACTTTTGATATTTTTTAGAAAATGTCAAATTTTAATAGCTTTTTTTCTGAATGTGTCAGAAAGTTCAAACATTGTTTAAATTGCACAGAGATGCCCTACACAAAACACAGTCCATGATTTTTTGCAATATAGTGAAATAATTTTGTGTGAATATTTCAAATTTTAATAGCTTTTTTTCTAAATGTGTCAGATAGTTCAAACAGTGTTAAAATTGCTCAATGAGATGCGCCTACACCAAACACAGTCTATGATTTATTTTTTATAAAGTTAGGATTTTTTTGTGAAAATGTAAAATTTTAATAGCTTTTTTTCTAAATCACTCAGAAAGTTCTAATATGGTTTAAATTGCTCATTGAGATGCCCTACACAAAACACAGTCCATGATTCTTTGAAATAAAGTGTAATAATTTTGTGTGAATATTTCAAATTTCAATAGCTTTTTTTCTGAATGTGTCAGAAAGTTCACATTGTTCAAATTGCACATAGAGATTCCCTACACAAAACACAGTCCATGCTTTTTTCAGTGCTTCGCAAACCTTTTGCATTTTAACGTTTGTTATAAAAATGCTAAATTACATAGAATAAATGTAGATAGTTTCAGGGACGCAGATTGACAATTACATTGACCAATATAGACTTACAATTTCTTTAATAAATGCCATCATATTCATTAATTAATTATACTTTAGTTTTTTTCATTTGTAGAAGCAGCCTTTTGAAGCATCAAATTAGAAACCAATGCGCGCCCTTTCTCTGTGCCAACCCATGTTGATATAAACTGGCTTTCTGTTTTATGTAATTGTGTTCCAAAATAGGGAAGAGATTAGGGAAACAGGGAGAAGAAGAGACTTTGCTCTCTGAGACATTTGCTGGTGCATTTACTGCTTGTACCTATTAGTCATTTGTTATGCTGTCAAGATACATAAACGTGGATACCAGCATATCTACAACATCTATATATCGGACTACTGTATCCTCAATGCATTTACAGTCAAATATGTTTTTCACAATTGTGTTTGAAAACATTAATGTCAACCATCGTGAAAGCTTGGCTCATATAGCCCAGAGCATAAAGGTCATTCACTTAAATAATTTTGAGTAGAAATTTGGGAAATTCCTCCCATCATCCCATAATTGTCACCGAAATGAAAGGCCTGTTTATTGTTAACTAAACTGGTAAGAATGCTAAACATTATGCAAATTATGTCAATGTCAGTGTACCCTGAACGTGTCAGATAAACAATACAATACACTTATGCAGCCTATAGCCAACAGACACACGCTGACATATAAATAATATGTCATTTGAACTTTACCATTGATCTTTCAGTTGACTTTATCTATCTCTGCAATGTGGCCATGCACTAATTTCAGGCAGTTAAATCTAATTAAGGAAGTGACAACTGGTCTTTCATTGAGCTTTATTAAACTTGACAAACAAATGGGCCAGTTGCGCTACGATTGGAAAATCCTATAACAAATATATCTAATGGCTAGTGCAAATAGGTGTGCCAATAAAACCTTAAATCAATACACAGATATGAACGCCACAGAAAACGATGCGGTTGTAATCTTGGTGCGTAGATCCTCAAAGGGATCGATGCCACATGTGGTACAAAAGGAGATGGCCACGGCAGAACACACTATGCTTCCAAGATCTTCTCTGGTCTAGTCTGGTCTCAGCTGCTCTATCTGTGGGTGAGTAGAGCCTTACATTGCTTTCTCTCTGTAAAAAATGGCCTTTCCATTTGCATTAGGATCTAATCAAGATAGAATTTACATACTTTTTTCTAACAGTTTAAAAAATGTTTTTATTTAATGCTAAGTAACATTGTTACATTTACTCTCTTGTAATGTTATGCTGAAAAGTTTTCATTTATTAAAAACTGTAAAGGCCTGTGCAGTTGAATAATTTTGACATTTTATTTTAGCAGTTAAGGGATCACAGAAAAATCCAGGGTCTGTATTAAGTTTGTAACAGAATTGAAGTTTGTAATATCTACATATGACGATATATTAAATTAATAAATAAATAATACATCATAGCATTTCCAAGATGACTAAAGAATATTAGGGGACCCTTTAGGTTTGACGTATTTCAGAATTTGAACAGAATTAATGTTTAATTATGTGTATGTCAGCCTGTACGCTGTAACCTAGGCCGCAGGCTGACGCATACTGTAGGTTTCACTCTATCGGTTACTTACATTTTTTTTTTATTTAACCAGGAGGTCCCTTTCTCAAGGGAGACCTGGCCACTGTTACAAAAGATAGAACATTTAGGGAAAACATACAAAATTCTAAATAAGCAAAATAAAATAAAGCACACAACAGACATGGGACAGCATCCGGCTTATACCTAGCAGTTACACTCCTCAGTTACACAGTTTTTAACCAAAGCTTTGAACCCTCCCAAGGAGACAACATCATTAAGCTTCAGTGCGTTCTGAAGATTGTTCCATGACCAGGGCGCGGAATAGGAAAAAGCTGCTCTACCTTAGGCGTAGCTTTGTTGTAGAAGCATAAATGGGCCTTAAAGCCTGCCTGCCTAATTTACTCCTTAATACTTGGCAGTTGCGAACACTATAACTAGGATGTTGTTTTTCTTTGTTATCTCGTGCAATGTACAGCTTTGCAACACATACAATGATATTTGTTGGCACCCACTGTTAAAATACCGTGAAAAACATATATGGCCATATAATACTTTAATACTTTTTCAAGCTTTTGGGACTTTTTCCCCAGGATACCAACATGGCCGCCCTGCGTTGCTTTGGTCAGGTTACTCTACTGTCAATCATCCTCTTCCATGTCACATCACTGCTGGCTCAAAGGGACAGGTACCGTACATTTCTGACATTCACTATCCTATTAATTTAATATTCATTCTATAATTATTCACGTCAAGCATGTGGCATTATACTCTTTTCAGCTAAACACTCAGGGTGTAAATATTTGACCACTAGACTCAGTAATAATGTCTCAATACTGGACAAATTAATTGAGATAATTGTGTCTGGACAAGGGTCTTCTAGACACGGAGTCTGACAGCACCTCTTCATCATCTTAATCTTTTGAATTATCGCCCATTTTGTTTCGGAATCACTGAAGGAAAAGCAATCTTTTCACTTGCCACTATATAGAACAGTGCCATTGCCCAAGGGCACATCAGCAGAACCCTCACCCATAGGTGACTGAGGGTCACATATGACTATAATGCAACCCTATATAGGCTAGATAATTAATAGCATAGCCCATAATGTCAATGTTGTCACTTCTGATAACTTTGCAGGAATGAAGATGACCTGGAGAGGATTTTAATGGGTGAGATTAGCCATGTGAATGCACAGTCCTTATTCTGGAAGAAATATGAGGATGCTCTGGTCGAGGCAAAGCTAAGGTAGGCTGTTGTGTTAGCTATAGCATTGCACAAGCAATTTTGGCAGAAGCCTTTGTTTATATTGTTTATCTGTAAATGTTAGTATAGGATCTGTTCAACTGGGGATGTATGTGTTTTTTTTACCAGAGGTGGCCAGCATCATGAAGAGATGATTTAGGCAAAATAAAATATATATATATATATATATATATATATATATAGTCAAAAAATGACTTATGCCATTATTTTAGGAAGGTGATTATATGCTTGCACATTATTGTTATTACTATTACTAATACAGCTATTACTACTGATGCTGAACATAATAATAATAATAATAATAATAATAATAATAATAATTATCATTATAATTATAATAATTATTATATTTATAATGATAATTATTATATTTATAATGATAATTATAATATTTATAATGATCATTATATGTGTATTCCAGGCTAAGCCAGGAACCAGGTCTGGAGCGGAGAAGGCAACTAGGAGACATTGAGTTTTCCAACAGATATGCAGAGTATTTGAGGTCCAAGGCTAAGCAGAGCTCGATCTGTGCCGTCCTCAGACGTTTGCAGGTCAAGAAAAGGTAGCGCTGCTCACTGCAGTAGCTTCAGCTCCATGTTGGTCTGGGAGCGGTGTGAGGAACACACTGTGCAGGGGTTCGCTTGCTCCCATTGAGTTTCGACAAATCGTCGCTGCTTTGTTTCGCAAGTAAATATTGTGTTTTCAATGAGCCCTGGCCTAGTTGCAAAGAAGGGTGCGCGAGTGTGTGTGTGTGTGTGTGTGCATGTGTGCGCTTTTGTGTGTGTGTGTGCGCGTGTGTTTGTATTGAACAGACCAGTTGAGAGGTTGGTTGTGATGAGGGAACATGAGCACAATGTAGGCTAAACCTGATAAACTGACATTCATTTAAACAAGATATGTTTAAACAATGTAAAGGCACTTTGACATATACAGTAAGTAGAGCATAGTTGCCACTTAAAGTGAACTAGCATTACTGTAGTTATGCCAACTCGGCATCATCAAAAGATGATAAGCGTTTGTGCGCTTTGTAGGTTAAAGGTGTAGTCAGGGATGGCGAAGAAAATATTGTGGATATTTGAACTTGAGCCAAATAAAAACCACTCTCCCTTCAGCGACATCGGGCGCTCACTCAGAACATTGCACATTGCCACATTGCCAAGACTGGGATAAGTGTTAAGTGGTGTGTCTGCACCACTTTGCCTGTGTTCCCATATACAGAGGGCTGTGCAGAGGGCTGTGTAGAAACAGCAGGTTCTTTTTTCAGCGTGCACATAGAATGGACCGACCTGACGGGTCAGATGGTTGGTTACACACAACCAGGGCCATGGAAATAACAGAGTTACGCCAATGGAAGTTCGACATTTTTAACGGTCACATGATTCACACATTGTCACAAAATAGTTCCAGGAAGTGCTTGGTGGGAAATTTGAATATATATATATATATACAGATATATAACTTCATTTTTGGATAATTAGTAGTCAATAAACGCACCGATTTACATTTAAAATAGAATTTATAGTGCAATTTTAGTATTTAGGCTAATTTACTGGAACTTACTGGAACTATTTTGAGGGTCTGTTGCCGTGAAAAAATTATCTATTGGACATGACGCAACTCTCTCTTTACATGGCTCTGCACACAGCCATCTGGGAATCCGTCATTTGAAACTGTTTAGAAAAGGACAGGAACTTTCAACATAATACTTGTCAGGTGATTGGATGACCTGACGATGATCGTCTATCAGTTAACGTTGCTGTTGCACCTAAACCACGGCAGTAGCCGCCGGTATGAAGCTAATTGGAGAGAGCCACTGTGGATCGGACTCGATTTCAAGCTGTCCAGACTGTTCCCGTGGCGAGGTCAAAGTGAAGCTTGCGAGATCAGGATGGTCTCACGACGCTAAAAACGGACAGCCACGAGGGGACATTCTCTGAATTTGACAAAAAGTGTACATGCTTACAACCGCTGACACCTTTAAAAAACAGTTACAACTTAGTTTTGATGGTTAGATTCCACATATACCTTCTCACTAAGATGGTTTTTCATCATACTGACCCTCTGTCTCTACAGCGACAATGGAGATGACTCAGAGAAGGTCGGAGTGCTGCTGAACCAGTACATGTGCCCTCTTGCATTCCCCTGGCCCTCGGATAAATAGCTGGCGACAGAAACACCCGGAACAGCCATGTCCTGGAGACCCCACAGCCTCAGGATGTAATATAAAACATTTTGTATATCAACTTCCCTTTTTTTGTTGTGATTAAATCATGCTTTGCAAATATTTTACAATGTTCTTAATAATGATGTACTGTGTTCAATATGTTCAGGGTTGCGATTGTTTCATGCATGTGTGTGTATGCTACTGTGTGAATAAACACTGGACATTATCCTCCAAGATAATGATTTGTGATTTGCCACCATGCTCACTATATTATTATTTTATGACACAGTATGTACTTTACACACACACACGTACTGTATACTCGCCAATTGTGTGCACTCATAATTCCAAAATGTTGTTTGTTTTGAAAAACTACTGTACTTTATAAGGCGTGTACTACTAAATGTCCTTCAGCTTATGGCTGAAAAAAAAACAGTTGATGTCATGTGAGGATTGGAACATGGACTATACTTTCTCTAGGTGTCGTGCCCAAAAGTGACGCGCGCTCCCGCGGACTGCAGACAGTAAGCCGCATCGCGTAGTTACGTCTACATCTACTCTGCTTTGGTCTGGAATGGATTAATCATAACGTGCAAATTAATATATTTTATTGTCCGTGATAATAGCAAACGTGTGTATTTGTGAGACTTATGCTTCAGGTAACCGAATTGTGGTCAAATCCATGTTTTATTATTAGAATGTGCTGGCTATTGTTTACAACGTTTGCTGTATTTGATGTATGCAGATGTCTAATATCGTTGTTTATTTAAAAAAATATATTTACTAATGGGTTTTATATAGCATGAATAAAATATATATTTTTCTATTATTATTCTGACTTTATTATTTTTATTTGACCTGCTCTGTGCTCTATATAGCATATCCAAGCCTGTCATGTTTTTACCTGTTTAAATCTCTTAAAAGGCATGAATTCAACCAATAAAATGCACTTTTGCTCATTTCATGAGGGTTCTATGATACATGATAGCTCACCCAGTTCTTTGAACTTCTTTTTAAGGACCAATACAAGCCATAATACATTTTATGATTGACAACAATTGATCACAGCCTCTACCATGTGACTCACTTGGTAGAGGCTCGCGTGATCACTTTTTATCAGCAAGTCACTTTTTGGCACGACACCTCTCCTACGGTAGCGATACGCGTCAGGGAGGATGGATGAGGGGTAGAGGCCAGGAGTTTCTGAAAAAGCCAGGTTGAAAAAAAGAAAGGCATTGGAGGAGGATGCTGCCAAATGTGCCAAGCTTACAGATTTATTTTCACAAGTGGCAACTGGTAAAGAGAGATAT
>JAODTR010028624.1:0-22388 GCA_025399935.1 Amblyopsis rosae
CGTGAGACAAGGAGCGCTGGGGAAGTGCACGTCTGGAAACCGGGGGCGGGAGCACGCAGGCCCCGGTAACGGTGGGAAGGGGTGAGCCGCCCATCGGCGGCGTGGCCCAGACCGTTACAGTCTGTTCATTTTTATTCACAATGAAATTTATTTCATTTCAATTTCAGCCTTGTAGCCTGGTTGTTTTGAGTCTCAGCGGGAAGGTCGTGGGTTCGAGGCAAAGAGATGGTCTACATGTAGAAAGATGCCTAAACAAAAACCTAAATTACGCTATAATTGTACAGTGATTGTATCTTATTGCATTATCAATATCATATTTTTATCTTGCCGCTGAAAATGTAAATGCAGAAAAACAAAAAAATAATAGAACCATGATTTATTTCATGAAAAAAAGGCCATATTTTTTAACCTTTACTTGGCTCGAACACACACACACACACACACACACACACACACACACACACACACACACACACACACAAGGGGAACTACAGCTTGAAAGCTGACCAGAGGGTCTCATTTCCAGATGCCTTTCTTGGCCAGTGCAGACATAAAACGTAGCAACGCCTTGACCGCTCGGTAGCCAGTCTACTGTGAAACAACACGCTAGGAAAACACTGTGTGGAAAAGAAGGATAACGGGAGGAATGAATGAATGCAGGGGGAAGGGTAGACGGGGGGTCGAGGCAGAAACCTGGAAAGAAACCTCTCAGGAACGATGGAGAGAGGAGGAATTAAAAGAGAAAAGAAGGAAACGAAGGAAGAAAAAACAAGGCAGGCAGGAAGGAATTTAAGGGAGTTCGTCTCAAGAGGGATTACAACATGACAGACCAGGAGAGGGACAATGTAACCAGACAGACGTTAAAGAACACAATATATCTCTCTTGGTCTTAACTCGTCCAAAAGAAATCTGCATTCAGCCAATTCACTATTATTTATGCCAGTGAGGTGAGCTATATAATTCTACTTTTCCAGCCGCTGGAAGGTTTGCAAGAACCTTCCAGAAAGCTCCCCTTAACAAAACAAATGTGAAATGACACAGTTATCACTCAAACAATAAGTTCTACAATAAACATCCACCAGCATTGGAATCACGTACATTCAAAACTCTGATTCTAGCAGCCACCACACAGGGTCTAAATACTAATCTATCTGGGACATTTATACCAAGGCTAACGTTTACAGAGCAAATTGACCTTCTGGATAAGGTTCTATCAATGTTGTAGACCTATAGGCCTATACATCAGGACAGCAGAACAATATTTGTCTTTTCTGGGGTTGATGTATGTATTTCAAGAAAAGGGGAAAGAAAGGTCAACGTCAAATTGTCAGTGTTTCCTGGCTTGTGTGGCTCTAAGCTGAACTACAGGAGGAACTGAAGATCACTTTGGATTCAGCCCCTGGGGAGGAATTAGAATGTAACACCGCAGGAGAAATATACAGGAGCGGGAAAAGGTGAGGAGACGACGGGAGAGAATAGGGGAGCAGGGAGAGAGTGCAGGGGACAGAGGCTTTTTAGCTGCTGTTTTTCCAAGAGGGCTGCCCCGTTGACAACATGATAGATGGAGAAAGGTTAAACGTGTGAAAAAGACATTAGTCACAGAAAGGTTCTTTTCCCGTTCCCTCGTAGATGGCTTTCTCATCAGGGCAGAACGGGATAATTATATCTCTCTCTCTCTCCCCCGGTCTCTCTCTGTCCATTATATACAGTATTACATGTATCTCTCTATAGCCTGTGTACGTGTTCCCCAGCTGTTCTCTCTCCTCTCCTCTCCCACTCAGCTAGAAAGTTAGTTGGTTCATTGATCTCCTCATTAATGGGTCACCCTTCAACCTCTCCTGCTTTCGCTTCTGTCTTTAGCTCCTCCTGTTCTCTCCCTTCTTCTCTTCACTCCATCACTCCATCTCTCCCATTTCTCCTCCTCTTCTACGCCACACGCTGGCTCCCTGCAACAACCGTCTCTCTCTCTCTCTCTCTCTCTCTCTCTCTCTCTCTCTCCATCTGTCTCTCTCATTATTTGCTGCTCTCGTGCCTGCTGTTTGAGACGGAGCCCAGTTTCAGCCTCCCCCTCTCTCTCTCTCTCTCTCTCTCTCTCTCACTCGCTCTCCCCCAGAGAAAAAGAGGAGCAAGACCTCCATGTGACCCCTCAACTTTCGACAGTTCTCCCTCCTCTCCTCTCCTCCCATTCTCCATCCCTGATGAAGCCTTTGCTCCCCTCTCCTCCTCCTCCTCTGTGGAGCAACCGTGGTTTTAATCTGTCTCCAGGGGGAAACTGAAGTGAGCAAGAACTCTTTTGCTCTCCATTTCACGAGGCAGGGTCATGTGTGCGTGTGTGTGTGCGCGTGCGTGCGTGTGTGTGTGTGTTTTGGAGCCAGTGCATGTGGTGTTTTAATGTCAGATAAAGCATGTTAATCATTGCTCAAGTTGCAGTGTAACATACACCTCTACCTTATGCCTATACAGTAGGCACACTATATTTGCATATACAGTGGATAATGCACCATAGATCAGCTGCAACTGTCGGTCGCACTGTCCCTTGTGGACAAAGAAACTACTTAAAGTTGCAATTTGGACACCACGCATACACACAACAGGTGAAGTGTGTCTGCTTGTGTACAGTATGTGTTCTTGTGTATAGCCATTTAACGATGCGCACGCCTTGTGATGCCATTGTGTGTGCGTGTTTATGTGCATAGGTGTAGACATCTGTTTAGTCCATTTGGGGCATTCCTTGGACTGCCATTAGCTTCACAGACGACACAAACACGACCAGGCTCTGTCACTCTCTCTCCTTATACGGTAGGCAGTGGTGAGGCATGTCTGGTGTTCTATAACCCGATGACACACATACGCACACACGCGCATACACACAGGCTTCAGCGCAGCACGTAATGCACTCCATGTGAAAATGGCCAACATAAGCATCGCTGCTTGATGTGTTTTCTGTATCATGCTGCTCTGTTATCTAACAGTTTAAAAAGCCATTCCTTGTGCTGCTTGCATAACATATTGCCCCTGGTTAAATCCTTCTGTGTTCTACTGTACTTTATCCTAGTCTATTATTCAGCCATTTTATACTATACCATTTTTATATATTTTATATAGTGTTTTATACTATTCTATTCTACTATGACCTCATATTGACCTATGTAAGGCAAAACATTCTACAAACACGCAAAGTTATTTGCAACAGCGGCAGAAAATGTTCGCCAGTGATATCCTGACAAACCTTGTTAAATCCATTGTTCCCCCAGAAAAGCTCCTCAGTAATATTCCCTAATCTGGTCTGAATTTTGTGGTGTGTGTTTTGGCCCTGCATGCATTGAGGCCAGAGCAACATATTGTCGTTTAGCTTCAGACTACTTAGAGACCTTTTTTTTTACACCTAGTATACCTAGTGTAGTGTGAGCTCACAGGGTTGTTTCTGGCATATAGATTGAGCAGGAGTCCAGGCAGGAACGCTTCTAACTCTTCTAACGCTTCTAACTATGTTCTCATTAGAAAGTACGCATTGCCCCTATGAAGTCTTTACAGCAGGCAACCGTCTGATCGCACGCAGCTACAGTAGGCTGAGGCAGAAGCACGTGTGTTAGTGCGTGCGTGCGTGTGCTTGTGTACTGTGCGTATGCAAGAATGCAGTACCATGTGCCTGAACTCTGCATACAGTATGTGGTCAGGAGAAAAAGATTGATGGTGTGTTTAGCGTGTGTGTGTAGCTGTGTGTGTTTGTGTGTGTGTGTGTGTGTGTGTGTGTGTGTGTGTGTGTGTGTTTGCGTGCACAAGCGTGTGTGTGTGTGTCTACGCATGCCTGGGTCGCCTGTCATCAACAAGACATTATTACAGATGATCTGCTCGTGAATTATTATCTTCACTCGGCCTCTTTGTTCTGTTCTTTTTATCTTCCTCTGTCTCTCAACCATACTGTTATTCATGCACATATAAGCATTGACAGTGTGCGTGCGTATGTGTGTGTTCGTGCGTGTGGAAAAGTGAAAGTTGTTCTTGCTAAAACACGAACACACACACACCCACACACACCCACAGAGACAAGCACACACTCTCGGTCTTGACTTTCCTTACCCTGGGGCAACAGGCAGACTGATGGGTATACATTAAGCTGTCCTCCTCGAGTGCACCTCACACACACACACACAGACACAAACAACACACACACTTCCACTGTCCCACTTAAATTAATTGTCCTAATTCAGAAATGTATAAGTATATTTCTGAATTACATTTTAGTAAAGAAAAACATCACACACGCATACACACACACACACACACACACACACACACACACACACATACACACACATACACGCACACACACACAATACGTGCAAACACACGCAGACACACACACACACAGACAGACAAGGAATCTGCTGAGTGGGTTGGCGTGGCAACCTGACTCCCTGAGCTCTCCACACCCAACAGCTTTGTGAGAAAACAAGATGTAAAACCTTCTGAATCTCTCTCTCTCTCTCTCTGGCCCCCCTGTTCAGGCTGATCTACTATAATCACCAGTTATATTGTTCCACCTCTTTAGTCTGTTCCTGCACCTGTCTGTACCTTCCATAACAATAGAACCGTCAAGCGGGTTTTCAAGGCACAGGAAATACAGATATTACAAATGTATCTATATGTTGTTTCCCATCATTTATTCAGTATGGGGCAGGTGCCATATTCATCCATGAATATATATATATATTAATCTATTACTCTTTATTCCATATCCACCATCTTTAATGCCAGGGACAATACTGGAACTTCCTGCGATAGCATCTAAAAATGTGTGCAAAAATTGTGGAAATAAAGTTGTATAACATATATAATGGAACAACATTATAAAACTACAATACAAATACATATGGCAGTCAAGTCAAAGTTAGGCATTCATACAAATGAAGCATCCTCCACTTTAAAAGACATTGAATGGGAAGGCACGGGTTCTGCAGCTACAGGCCATAGTCTCAAAATAAACACAGTGGCGGTTAGCCTGTCTTATAAAGTAAAGGCAGGCATCATTACAACATGGGAAAGTGGGAAAGAGGCTTGGAGAGGCATATGCAGAGAGATAGATAGAGAGAGAGAGAGAGAGAGAGAGAGAGAGAGAGAGAGAGAGAGAGAGAGAGAGAGCATGAGGTTATGAGCACATTCTCCTAAGCCTATAAAGGACTTTACTGAAACCACAATGCACACAGTATGTGTGTGTGCGTGTGTGTGTGTGTGTGTGTGTGGATATGGATGTGGATGTGTAGGTTCTCTCAGGTTAAAATGCTGTCTAATTACACAGCTATAGAAAAGGATAAACAAGACAAAGTAAAAGAGTGCACCAGATTGAAAGAGTGACCTACAGTACCGTATGAGTGGGACAGATACAGTACAGTACAGAGAAGAAATGATGCAGGTGATAGAGAGATAAAAGAGAAGGGTTGATAAGAATGGATGATAAATGCTTCACACCATGACTAGGATCTGCCATGACCAGAGAACATGAGCCTAAAAAAACTAAATTATTTTATTGCAAACAATAGAAAAACACAAAGGTGATTCTTTGTGGCAAACAATGTAAACAAGCAGAGACACGTCTGGACACTTTTAGATGGTCTCAGCGAGCAGCAAACCTTGAAAACTGATCTTGGAGCTGCATTCCAATGTGAATACAACAACAAATGATTGTGCTCTCTCCAGCTCCATTACATCAGTTGTTCACAGACACAACAAGATGAGGTACATGATGGACAGCACAGCAACAAGAACTAATCCAAACATGGCAATGAAATAAGGAAAGAAACAAATATGCAACACATCAAGAGAGACAGAGCAGAATTAGAGAAGATAACAATAAGTAAACAGCTCGGCTGGGGTAGAAAGAAGGTCAAAGTTCACCAGTACAATTCCAGTTTAGCATGTGGGTACACGTGTGTGTATGTGTGTGCTTGTGTGTGCCTGGAAAACGCGTGTTGGCCAATGTCTGTGTTACGCAGTAGCTAAATATGTGCTGGCGGGGTGGTGGAGGTATTAGCATCAGGCATTCACCAGCCACTGTAATGCTGCACTACTTACACCAACCAGGCTTAAATAACCTACTTACTGTATGTATTACAAGCCAATACAGACAATATTCTGTATACAAACTACAAGGACACAGTGTTCATAAATCACATGTGCATACGCATGCATACACACACGCACACACACGCCCACAACATCATACTTTAGCATGTCCGTCATTCCCAAAATTCACATTCCCGGCGATGGTTTGCAAGCTACAGCTGTCATGCGAGAGCACGACATATAACAATGTTTTCCAGTCAGGTAGTCTCTAGGTGTTAGCGCTGTGCGTACCAACAGTAGTTATCCTAAGGGCAAACAATGTTGTGACTGTGTCTATAAACGTGTTTGTCACATTACTAGTCACTGACAGAAATACAGTAGTGCTATTTTAAGCATTAGCAATATAGTGCTAAATGCAATGCGGCACTTTAGCAGATACATTTTTAGCATTTAGCATTCAGTCACAGTGTCTGTGTGACCATGCTATAACAATGACCTTCAACCAACATTTTGTATTCTGCGGCTATAGCAGGTGTTGTGTATGTATGTCTGGAATCCATGGCTGGGGGTCAGTTCTCACCCAGTCACTGTCAGTTCACACTCATTGTCAGCCCAAAGGACCATTGCCTTCACAGAGAACCCCACAAAATAACTACAAAAGGAAACACTGAAACATAAAAGGGACAATCACAGATCATTTCACTGGACGTTGTAGAAACAATGTTGTTTTGGTACGTGTCGACATTTTATACAAATGTTTGTTTATCAAACATTTGAGAAATACATTTAGAGAAATAAATCCACATCATATTGCTACTCATATCTCTCTTTGACATACAGTACTGTATGCTGGCCCAACATCTGCGTTTTACAACCCTCTAGTTGTTGTCTATAGTTGTAAGAAGCGACTGATTACATTCCAGTGTCATCAATAAAACACACAGCATCGTTGACAAACATCAAGACATACTGTAGTCACTGTGTTTAATGTGTTTAATGTCTATAGAGCTGTGATAGTGACTGTAGTGTGGATCCCCCAGAGTCAGAAACAAGTAATGTAGCCCTGCTACAGCAACCTCTTACTCAACAATATAGACTATATATAGAGAATTCTGGTGTGCCATTATTAACATTGAAAAACTGGCCCAAAGTGATATATTGACAGATGCTGTATAGAGCAGGTGGACAGACAGACAGACAGACAGACAGATTGTTTGTTTGTTCTAATATAAGAGTGCATCATGCCTTAAAGATAAGTTAAACACATTGTTAACATAAGATAAGACAGAACTGGCGCTCAAAGTGTCTGCTATTTATGTGTTTGTGCTGGCGGGGTGGTGGAGGTATTAGCATCAGGCATTCACCAGCCACTGTAATGCTGCACTACGTTATCAGCACTCTGGAGGCAGACACTGTTACTCATTAACAACACTGATAAAACACACACACACACACATTGCATGGTCACCTGCTATGCTCCACTTTGTGATAAGAGAAGGATATTTGCTGCATGGGACACATATTGACGTAACACAGACATATGTAGATAGAAGAAGACAGGTGGAGAGGTGGAGAAAATAGACAGTGATAGTGAGAACCATTAGCTACACGCACGAGCAGATAATAACGGGGTTTATGAAAGCACAGTAAAGGATCATGTTAATGCCATGACACACACACACACACACACACACACACACACACACCGTATTTCCTAATACTCCTGTTGCACCTCCTTCATATGTGTTTTCTGCTTCACTGGGTGGGGGTGTCAACCCCCCTCCCACACGCACACACACACACACACACACACAGAGATAAACAGCCCCCACTAACATTCCACACCTAGGCTCAGCCGTGACTAAGTCCATTTGTTCAACTCAGGTCTCTGTCTTACTTCTCAGCCTGCTCTGTGAGTGTGTGTGTGCGTGTGTGTGTGTGTGTGTTTGTTTTATTCCCCAAAAGTGATGTAGAACTGCCTTTGTATATATTGGTCAGATGTCCAGACACGTGTATCAAAAGGAAATTAACTAAGCGCGCGTGTGTGTGTATATCGGCCATAACTAACAAAAAGATTAGAGTGCTTATTGACAGTGAACACCCGTCACCTAAAAATAAACAAGCACACACACACACACACACACAATAAGAACCCCAGCCTGAAAGGAATCAATCAGTGTGTCACTTGTACTTATTATGATCTAATAGTAATTTCTTTCTCTCTCTCTCTCTGTCTCTCTCTCTCTCTCTCTCTCTCTCTCTCTCTCTCATTCCTCTGTCTTCTAATCTTCTAATCTGTCTCAGGATCACTATTTTTGTGTTTTATATCTGTCCGCACTGTTCGTTTTCCTCTCTTCCTCTTTGTGTCTCCATCCAGCTAACTTTCCAGAGAGTTCTAGGAGACAGGTGTCTCTAATCCAGCGGTGTACTGAAGAGGAGGCAGGCTGTGGGCCACCCCCCCCCCCGCACATTTCCACACTTGTCATCTTAATTACGCCAAGAAACTGCAGGACAGGATTATGTCTACAGTAACCCTAGCTCCTGACCTAATCGCCCCTTTTCAGTCTCCACCCTGCCTTCCAAAGCCCTGTCAGCTCCACGGCTTAATCCCACAGAGCAGACTGTGTACCTTTGTTAGCTGCGTGTGGAGGTACGTGGCCAGAAGAATGGCCCCGTTGTGTCCTCGTGTGATAATGGCTCCGGCGCAACAATAATTACCACAGCTAACTAGCTAGCTTGCCTCTACTGGAGGATTAATGTAGCATTTTATAATACTGCTGGTGTGACTCTGATGAGGGTGAATGGGAAATGAAAGTTAATTCAATAAATTACATTCATTAGTTAATTAAAGAGGTGATTATTCTTTGAATCCATTTTGCAAATTCGTAACAGCTTCTGCTAACGTAACCTCTAAAAATTAGTGAGCAGATGAACTGGTAATATGTCAGGTGATCAACTGCAGATTACATTTAATACAGATAATATTGAATGCCCCAAGATGATAGCTTCATCTGCACAAAGGGCAGCTAGCTTGTTCAAGAGACAGGTCATGCATATCAAGCAGGTCCAGCTTCTACAGTATGTTAGGAATGTGTGATTTAGAGAACTGCTACAGTATGTTAAGATAACAGATATGCATCACTGTGCATATGTGAGAATACAACTGTCACAAAGAAATTCTGCCATGTGTGACTATCCTGCATTCCCATTATTGCTAACCCCACACCTGTCACTCTTTGTGCTGTGTGTGGACAGCTGGCACATTATTTTGTTTATTTGTTTTGTTTTGACTCACGGAGACTGACTTTCGTACCGTAATGCCTGATAGGGCTAGGCGATATACCGATATTTAATTTATATTGGTATATTTTCAAAAGAGGTATACAATTAGACAATATAGTTTATATTGATATAGTTATATTATGTGTTTATCCATTACTTATTCTAATTGTTACATGCTTAATTTCAGATACAGGTAGCAGCTAGGAAAGGTACCGGTAATCAAAAACAAATATAGCTGCAATATTCACAACCTCTCTGCTATGGATTTAACCATGTACAACAAAAATTAATGTAGCTAAAAATACAAAATGTCACATTTCCGTCAGGTTGCCTGTTCTTTCTTCTCGCCCACTTTAAAGAAAGTACCTATATATATCATGCATCGGTATTTAACCTAAATATATCGGGATATGATTTTTGGTCCATATCGCCCAGCATTAAATGCCTGACCGAATTAACCAATTAATTGACTGAACTGAATTAAACTAAAATGAATGAAATTAGATTATACTGAAGTAACCCCAATGTGAGTTAGTTAATATGAAAAGTTAAGTATTGATTAAAAGGGAACTCTGAGAGTATGTCAGAGAAATTCTAGAGAAGCAACAGCTTTAAGCATGCAATCGACCCCTCCTTAACCTGAAAACTCAGCGTGTGAATGAGGCGACCCTGCTGAGCACACATATTTAGTCTCACTCACCCACATCTTGCTCCACCGCCCTCCCTGAAAGTCCCCCAACCCCCCTCGTTTTCAAGTAAAGCAAGTCAGTTTGCAGTTGCAATTCGGGCAACTTGTATATTTTAGGGGCACTATATACACAATATACACAACAAATATTGTATTGGGCCTTTATAAAATAGTTCTATATCGTTTTTCTCCACCACTAACAACACTCTACAGCAGCATACAGTAACGCTCTGCCTCAACATCCTGCCACTAATCAACCGCCCCTTCCTGTAGTCACAGCCTGCACATCCCACGAACAACCAGCTCTGGCTGGCCTGTAACGCGTGAATCATGTCTGAGATACAGAGCCTCATTGTGGTCATGGGTAGGCCCATATGTGTGTACCTTTCTGTAAAAAACTGTTTAATATATCTAAAGAACCCCTCACCACAGCAGTATGATCTGAAATAACAACCTGGACATTATCAAGCAATATCCCCCTGGTGGTGAATCACTGCACTGAAGGAGCCTTGGCTAAGCTCAAGGGCAACAGTGCTCTGTGGCTCCTGCCTCAGAGATAACCTTTCAACATCTCATTTGTAACGCCATCAGGAACAACAGCTTGCGAGACAGAGTGTGCGTGAGATAAAGAAAGATAGAAAGAGAGAGAGAGGGGGAGAGAGCGAGAGAGAGACAGAGGGGGGAGAGAGAGAGAGAGAAAGAGAAAGAGACACAGACGTTACGTCAGAACGAGACAGAAGACAGAAACAACACAGAGTGCAACAGAGGAATAACAAGGAGAAAGAGAGAGAAGACAAGAGCAGATGCAGAAAATACCTGTGTGTGTGGTGTGTGTGTGTGTGCAGGGGGTCAGTAAGATATTGTAAGAGAGAAGAGGTAGAGGCAGGAGAATGAGAGAGAGAGAGAGAGAGAGAGAGAGAGAGTAAAAGTGATGCTTGCTGACCACTGGGGTTCCTGATGGGTTATTGCAGTCCCCTCTGGTGCTGGCATGCGCTCTTACTGACCCCCTGCACACACACACACACACACACACGCTACACCCTCTCTCTCACCCATCCCAGGTCTCCATGACCTTTAACCCTGAGTGCTGTACCGCTGACCAAACATACCCCAACCCCTCTGAGAGCAACAATAGTGGCACGACCTGCACAACACTGGGCTATGAGGAAGAGAGAGAGAGAGAGAGAGAGAGAGAGAGAGAGCGAGAGGGGGGGAGGGGGGAGGTACTTGTCCAACAGAGAACCATCACCTCCCTCCTGCTGACAAACACACTTAAGTGCACCACAGTGAGCATAAGATCACACGCCTACACTATTCCAGTCCTCCTTCTCTTCCCCTCCACTGTTCCCACACCTGAGCTGTGTGTTCGTTCTCTCTCTCTCTCTCTCTCTCTCTCTCTCTCTCTCTCTCTCTCACACACACACACACACATACAGTACACGTCATAGTGACCCACAAGCCCCCACCTATTGTGACCTGCTATTAGCAGTGTCAAAGCAAACAGTGACTCTATCTAACCCTGGGCTAATGGCCTGTAATATTGACAGGTCCTGTGAAGGCTAAAAGCTCTACAAGCGAGAGGGGGTTTCTGAGAAGACCAATGGGGGTCTTCTTAGAAGGTCACCACCAGCCAGCAGCTTAGTTCGTTTCAGGAATGCTTTGTTTAATAGTTTGTTTAAACACTTTAGCAGCTAATGGCAAAATTTTTCAAATGCCTTTCTAGAATATACTGTAGATACAAGTGCTCAAATGCTCCCTTCTCATTTCCTCTACAGAACATATAGTATGATGTATAACTTGTTACTTAACACATCACCTTCATGCATGTACAAGTTATCCAGTGATTTGATTATGTTAACAAAATATTGGCAGTACCAATAATCTGCTACTGGTGTCTTCTGTAATCCTGCACTGGCCTGGGCAAAGAGCCATTTGATGCTAACATTAGGAGTTATAAAAGAAGTTACATTTAAGTGTGCCTTTTAAATCTTTTGAAGCTTGCCTTTGTCTGCTAATCACATAATCAATGTATACTGTACACACACACACACACACACACACACACACACACACACACACACACACACACAGTTAAACGGAATCTGTAAGCATAACTGTAAATGTAAATAAAAGAACACATTTGCAGCTCATGGCATTAGAGGTTTCCAAATGACAAAGACAAAGTATAACAACAACAGTACTTTTTGCATTATTAATTGCTTTAAGATAATAAAATAAATAGTCTGATAAATAACAAAAGCTAAAATACTACAAGAACAGAATTTACTGGTGTGCAGCTCAAATTCACAGTAATCAAATGATGATCCAGGTGTCAAACAGGTATACAATGGCAGCATCAGCATGTCAAATGGCATTTTTACATCAGCTTGCTGTGACTTAGCGAGCCTTTCATGCTCCACCAACAACATAAGCCACAGAAGAGTTAAAAAGAAGCACTCTGTATGTGTATGTGCAACTATGGTATGCGGTTATTAAGCCTACTCTAGAAGAATGTAAAGTGCTCTCTTTCCCTTTCATATCTCACTCTTATATTTATCTTCTTTCCATCCTCTCTTTTCCATTCTTCAGCGGAAACGTGCCATAAAGCCTATTTAACAACACTGGGTTATAAATATGTATTTTTGCACATTGCTACTATTTAGGATACCTTTGTTCAACCAATAATCATAATAGGTGTTAGAGCATTTAAGATTCCTTACTTAAATGAATGGCTATATATTATACGGTAGATGTTTGGTGGTGAGTAAATCTCACAACCCATCGCAGTTGGTTGGCATGGGCTTACAGCAGCTACAGAAGCGTAGCTACTTCCTTCACAGCTCTGTTAACGTACATACAATGTTTTCACAGCTACAGTAGCATTACTGGATGGGCATGCTAATTACTGGACCATCCAGATAAATGGGTTAGTGGTGAAGGTAGGGTGAGTAAATGTCTGTAAATGTGTTTACATTTGCTTGTTACAGAGATGTGCATGAGCAGTCCTGGACTTGCTCACTTGCCCTTGTGGTGAAGATGCATTTTGATTCTGCTTTTTGTCACTGTTCATGTTTTTATCTTTTCCTCAATAGGCCTATAGTTAATCATAATTCATATTAATTAATCATGTGTATTATATAATCTTATCTGCACCCACCAGACCCTTGAATTTATAGTTCAAGAAGAATAGAGTGGAGTGAATTTGAGTTTATTTCTATAAGCCTTAATCACATTACAAGTATCCTCCACTCAGACACCCCGTATAACTGTCTGCACATCTCTGTCTTTCTCCCTGGTTGCCAACATCAGCCATCTGCTTTTTACTGCATTACCATAACACCATAACCATAGAGTCTTCCAGATGTAATGGCAGCCATGCTGGCCCAAGAGGTGCCATGTGGTCGTTCCCAGGCAAAATGTCACCCCTCATCAGCTCACCTTTAGCACGTTAGCATCTCACCAGCGGTGCGGTTACACATTAACAGTCGTTACTAGATAGCTCTCAGGGTCATCCATGGTCCATTAATGCCACTTTCAAGGAGCTATAGTTTCCCCTCCATTTATTTTTCACTAAGGCCACAATAGCCTACATCTTTATAATGACATTCCTGTGCATACAGTTAATTGTCATTCACCAACACTGTCTGCATCGGTCTGTTGGTAATTCATCTTGACAGGCCGTTGTAGCCAGGCTTTCCTCCTGGTCGGAGTCCATCACACGATCAGCATTAGTGCCAGTCTGTGATCAATGAGGCGGCCCATGCACATCAGACATAGCAGCACGTATAGAACTCTCTCTCCATCTCTCTCTCTCCTACCATCCCCCCACCACACCTCTTTCTCCTACATTCTCCCTTCCTACTCTCCCCCTCGTTCCTTGTGCCATCGTTTTCTCCTCTCTCTCTCTCTCTCTCTCTCTCTATATATATATATATATCGCTCTCTTTAGCTCTGGCTCTCTGCTCACTGCTGGTTGCCCTGGAGTGCAGATGACCAGTGTGTGTGTGTGTGTGTGTGTTGTGGCACTGCACAGCAAACATCGCTAATAGGGTAATCTACTAATCTCATCTCACTGTGGTCCGTGGGCCTGTGTTTACTCTCAGCCCTCGTGCCTGAGCGCCGGCCGGGCCCCGGCCCACTGAAAGACGCTTTGTTCCCGCCGAGCCCTCATCGCCTGGCCGATAGCGTCGACGGGCGCCACATCCTGTGCCGTCACCCCATCATGCCTTGAGCCTTATGTGGTGCGTTTATGAGTGCCTGTGATGGGGGGGGTCTGCCTTGTCTGTTTCAGGTTTCATCTGGTGTCCTTCTCTTTTTGTTGTGTACAATAGGGTGGATGGTTTGAGACCACGGTCCAAGCAGGCAGCCAAACAGTGAAACCCTATTAGCTTTGTGTGGCTGACCCTGCGCTGCGACCTCTTCTCACAGGGAGGGCATTGGAAATGAAAATCTCCCCACGGGAATCAATACAGAGTCATGTTACTGTCATGGTAGCCCCAGTGAGACTTCTAGATGAGTGTGTGTGTGTGTGTGGGAGGGGGGGTGGTATTTTAAAGATAGACCTCGGCTTGTCAACAGCACAGCATCATGGGAAATGTTGGAGGGAACAATGTTTGTGCATATGAAAGCACATGAGAAATCCCAGCACAGATCTTAAGGCCCACGTTGAAAATCTCTGTGTGGCAAAAATCTGTCCATTCAACTCAATTCCCAATAATGCCAGTTCTCGTGATATCTATTAAAGGTATATTAAGTCATTCTGGAGAAAGCTTGTTGATATTTGAACTGGATCAAAGAAATGATATCAGATTCTCTCCCGTCAATATCATAGTTTCAACCTCAGAAGCTCCGCCCTACAGTGGTCTGTGGTCTGTACCACTTTGTTTGAACTGTCAGCTAGCAGACTATGAGGAGATATCTTGTGAATTTGACTAAAAGTGTATTAGCTTACAATCACTTACTACACCTTTAAGTGCATCATCTCCAAGGGTAATTTTAGTTGTTTGTGATTGGTTGGTTGACGTGTAGCTCACCTCTCGCTCCGCTGCACGTCAGGACCATTTGTAAGGCCAGCAGAACAACCCAGAGAAGTTCCATTGTGATGTGATGAAGAGGAAACTCTTTAACCTGAGAGGGTGTGTTTAACACAGGTGCTCACATCAGAATGACAGTGGCCATTTAATGAACAAATAAAAACAAGGGCACAGCTAGTACAGCTGTACACTATACACACTATCCCCAGAAGCTTGATAAAATATGACATCCTGTAATATGAGATTGAACAACATTAGAGTGGTCATACACTAAACATTATGTTCAATGCACAAGGATAAAGAACAGGTTTGACTTATTGTACACAAATCTACTTTGTTGTCTGCACTGAATAATTTCCTTGTAGGAATTATCGTATTCATATTTTCAACTTTCACAATAGCTCTGTGTTTATATATATTTTTTTCAGTTGCATGGTAAATGTAAGTTTGGTCATTAACTATTTTCATTCAGCATTTATTGCTGTTTAATTCCTTAATGAAAATTTTCTGCGCATTTAAATTACATGTGTATTATCCTATGGTATTATCATAGTTTGCAGACATGCTGTGGAATAATAGCCTGGAATTTTGTAAATGCCTAATTCAACCAAAACACTAAACCAACAAGTCACATCAAAACATAATTATGATGTGTAATAATAATTAACTAATAGCTTTAAATGAAAGCATCTGTTACAGTATATGCTGTAAATGTAAGTATCAAGATCAGGTCCTATAATACCAAGATACAGTAACATAATATTTTGTGCAGAGAAAATGCATTTCCTCTTCGAGTTATCGTGCCACCTGTTGATGTGTCTCCTTTCACAATGGCTTAAATTTTAACGTCACGTCAATTTGGCTGTGAACCATAGAGAGGCATTGATTTTCAATAGGCTACTTAAAGTACATCAAGGTAACAACTGTCAACTTGGCATGTGTAGGAATATGCTTCGCGTGGTAACACTTCAAACTTTATATTATAGTCAAGTACACTAGGCATATAGGTAAGCCTACATTGCTGTTTTCCGGCTATAGTACAGTAACATATCAATTCAAATGCCTATCCGTGTTAAAAACGCGATTTGGGAACGAGGTGGTATATATTCCAGTCATGTTATAAAAGTTATTTGTCGAGCATGTGGTCCAATGACATTTCAATGAAAGCATATAATTCGCCGAGTATTAAACTATATAATGCTGCCATATCATAATAGGCAATAACGTCGTAATGTATGTGTTATCGTAATGATTAGGCTAATTAATATCACTTAGTAGCCTAATGCAAAACTCAAGTCTGCTGAAGAGTGGTCCGACTTACTTTTCAGATGCTGTATTTAATCCTCCTCTCGTTATCCACTGGTGACTCGCTGATACATGATTTTTTTTCTTCTAAATAATTTACCTCCTCTTGAATTAATCAGACGTGTATCCACGTATCGATCCAATTATTATGCACGTGGCTGTCACATAACCACCAACCTATATGCTACGAACTTGTCTTAAAAAAGGAAAGTACCGAATAAATATCTGACAATTTTAAGAAAGCGCATGTGCGTAATAAATCTATGAAGAAATTCAAGTCAAACACGTGAGCGCTAAAAATGTGGCTGTAGTATTTTTGAATGACAGTCCCCACTCAAATCGCTCGAGGGAGACGTAACCTGAACCGAGTAGGGAATGAAAACGTAAAAAATTCCGACTGCAATAAAACCATTTACACGATTATCTAATTCAAAGACTTAACGCGTTCCTCTTAAAATGTAATATCTGTAATGCCTGCAGCGCCCTGCCGTCCAACAGCCGCAGGCGAAAAACAAACAGCAGAGTGGGCAGCGCGAAGTGACCGCCCTGCGCGAAACTTTGAACCAATCACAGAGCCGGAAAGACCTGGGAACATTTAAGGAGTGAGCGGATGATTCTAGTTATCAGGTATGTCTGTATTATACGGCATTTGTCTGAAAACTAATACATTGTTATTCACTGTCGTTTGTAGAATTACAGTAAAATATTGAAATAAGAGAGAAGACGAGAACATTTTAGAAATCAAGTGAAATGAAGAGAAGAGAAGACGAGAGAGGATAAAAAAAGACGTCGTGGAGTGTAGAAAAGTGGACAAGATAAGTCGAATAGAAAATGAGAAAGAAGAGCAGAGAAAATAAGACGAGAAGATAAGAAAATACAGATGTTATCCTCTTCTCTTCAATGTATTATTTAGCCTAATTAAAACAATATCTAATTTATTTTGTTAAAATTAATACATTTAATTTGTTGATGATGAACCACATCTTAATTTTTTGTTATGTAGCCTACGTTGTACAGTTAATGGATGGTAAAAACTACAACATACATAATGTTCTTATTTTATTATAGCCTATACATTAAGTAGGCTATTGTAACACTATACGGATGCCACATATGGGCCTAGAGCGTTTGAGACCACATACATAAATAAAATAGTATAGGCCATATTATATACCATAAACTGAAGAAATTAATTGAGCCACAAGACACAACATAAACACTTTAATAATAATCCTATAACCCATATTCTGTTACTATTCCATTGCAGTACTTTCTGGTTCTTCTTATTAGAATGTTATAGAGCAATACTTCCACCTACCGTTCATTAAACGCTATTACATTCATGCTACTACGCTTGGCGACTCTACACAGGACTGCTGTGTATTTTGCTCAGGCCCGGGGACCCCTCCCCCTTCCACCTTCCGAAGTGAATCATTTTGTGTCTAAAAGTTGTAAAACACTGTGGTGTTTAAATACCTCATCCAGTAATATGTTAGCCCTGTTAACATGATGCTGTCATTATTTATAAAAAGAATATTACATATTTGCTTAAAATTACCTATTCATCTGTTGACACATACACATTTTTAGTCGCTTTGGATAAAAGCATCTGCTAAATTATATAAATCAAAATTTGCATATATAAAGTTTGACAAATATTTATATTTGACAAACTATTCCAAGAGATTAAATCCATGGATAACCGGGTGACTGACCCGGTAACTGTGCCCACCCCCCTCCCCCCTCATATCTGTGGACCTAACTGTCCATATGTTTAACAACACTATCCCATCTTATGGCGGTATGACATATTAGACCATATGCGAGAAAGGCATGGTTTATGGTTGGGTTTATGAGCAGGTGCTGATTAGAGATGGATGACGATACAACCCATGTGTGGTTTGTAAAGTAGCCTATACCGTAGGAATGTACACAGGTGTCCCTGGGTAGTGTAGTGGGTAGTGTGGTTTTAATAAACTTCTAGCCATACTATAACCCAGATCCTGCTGTAGGTGACTTTTACATTATGTACTCAATGCATTTCATCATCCTTGCTAAAAAACAGGCTGGAAAAATAACTTTCTCCTTGGTGAATTAACTCAGCCAAAACTTATTCAGCCATGCGTTCTTTAAAATGTCATCACCATCACATGTAGGCCTACTGTATATACCATTTACAGTTTTTTTTCTTAAGCACAATTTTGAAAACAGGGCTCATTTAGTCAAAACACTGAACACACTTCACACAAATATACACACAAGTAGCAGAACACCTTAGATATTTTACTAAATGAAACACTTAATTGAAAACTACACAATTTTGTCACCGTATGGCACACACAAGGTTCATATGATCAGATTCTGTTTGAACAAGTTAGACACTGCTGTGCTCAATATAAAACACTACTAGCATTTGTCCATTTCTAATGATACTACTGTATAATCTTGGTTGTATTGTTTTCAGAGATATTATTAGAGTACTGTAAAGTACATGTATATTTTACACCAGTACTGCACAATTATATTCCTCACCACAATGTAAAATCAGACAATACATCAATGTATTTCCAAAGGTTACATTTACCTGAAGTACTGTAAATTAGAACAGAGCATATACTTCTGAAAATAGAATATAGTACATACTGTAACCACAACAAAAACATTTGTAAGAAATATACATTACAGTAAAAATAAAAACCCAAAGCAGAATATCTTTGCCTAGTTGGATCTGGCCTTAGCATTTCATTCAAATCACAGGCTATGTGTTCTCTCACAAGACACTGAGGAAAATCGTGTCTTGGATGGGGAATCCATCCTTGCACAGACCCTGCATCAGTTTGGTCACATGCCTTCTCCATGGCTTCACTGAGGGGTGTCCTGACATAAAGAGTATGTAGTGGCCCACTTACTGTATTCACATTTTGTACTGTAAGTTTAAGGACCTGTTGTAAGGACCATTGTTGACATGGTGGTGGAGGGCCCCATTCTGCATTGTGATGTTACCACCGTGCTGGCCTGGGACACTACTGTAGATCTGTGGCCAATTATGTTTTTCTTCATCTTACAGTACTGTACAATGTTACCTTCCATTTATGTTGCAGCAGGTAAACTCACCTGTTGCCTTTACCTTATGGTGCTTATGGCTGATTGGTGAGTTTAGAGTTTAGCACTTAAGTGTTTGTTCACCTGTTTGATCAATTGTTTCATAGGTGTGGTATTTTGGAAGGCAGTGCTTTGAAATCGCAAATAAGTGACTTTGTATTCGATTTCTGTGTCTAATGTATATTGTGTATGTTTAGTATTTAGCAAAGCACTGTGCAGTGTTTTGCAAAAAGTGTGAGGCTGAGACTGTGCTTATAGTTGTGCAGACATGGGCTGTGGTTTTGGTCCCTAAGCAGACGGTTTCACTAACTGTGTGTTATATAACATTCAGTGTGTAAGCAATCGAAAAAAAAACTGTACTCTCTTAGGGGCCAAATTAGGGTCAGGGCATGTAGATTTGCGTTCTGTCCGCTAGATGGAAGCAGTGAACCATATCAAATAAACACATGGTCCCATATATTTACATAAGACAACATGCACAATTAAAAATGTTGTGGTTTATCTGCCATACATAGTTTTATGCTTTAATTCCTATAGCTTGCTAGCTTCATTTTAGAGCAGTGGAAAGAGGTACATGGTGGGAATATGGCTGAATAGATCTTATGCTCTGCTGAATTTCATATGCTGTGAAGTGCAGTAGAGTGGAAATTGCAGTATAATTAAAATTTTGTATGTGAGTGTGTGCATGAACATTTTTGAGCTGAGAAGAAACTACAACTGCGTGTGTTCTGTACAGTACAGTGTCCATATTGCAGATGAGCCCAGAAACACAGCACAGTTTTGGTTCAGGAGAGTTACCAAGGTGAGCGGCCTGCCCGTTTGCCTGCAAGGAAACTGCTGGCAGGTTCTGGTGGAGGAACGGCTCCTGTCGTCATCCAACAAGGTGCTAGTGTAACAGTGACTATGTAGCCTATAGCTGTGCAGTAAGTAAACTCTCTTACACGTCAAGGATGCTACAGATGCCTGGACCCACACTTTAGCCTCCTGCTACCTTCAATCATGCTCAGCTTTAATAATCTCCAACCATAACCATGTAAACACAATTCATAGCTAGGCCATTGTTTTATTATATTGCAGACTATGTTTGCTAGTTAGCTTGCAACACTGTAAAATGTTGTGTAATACAAATTATTTTGAAGAATGTTCATGAACGTGTGCATGTACTCTTCTACTTTATTCACCCGTTCCTTATTATTTTGCAGTAAATTATTGGCAGTCTATGTATATTCTCAGTAGTCTAGTTACAGTAATATTGACTCTGTGTTTAGCTGTGCAGTTTGGCATCTAGACATGCCTTGCAGCAAGACCTTAGCCATAAGCAATTTAATCCTGCTGTAAATCTAGAAAATATACCTTTTAGTTTGTTTTTGGATTTCAGAAGGAGTAATGAAGCAGAACTCAGAAAAAAATAACCCAAATAGCTTGAGGTAGCTTGATTTAAAGTGAGGGTTTAAAACAACATGTCGATTACTGATGTGATGCCAAATAGCTTCCCAGCCCTTTGATAGAACAGCCGACAGCTACTTGGTAGAAGCCAGTGAATACCGCCCTCTGCCCGGCTAAAGCCCTGGGTAAGAGAGGCTCGTTTTTATGGTCACAATTTACTAGTCCTCTGCCGGCGGCGGACGTCATTTGTATTCTGCAGGCGCAGGGAATTGTCACATTCAATACGCACAAGTTTTCTTTCAAAAGGTCATAATTAGGTAGCAGTTTTGAGACAATTATGGCGAAAGTGCAGTATCATCCCTCTGAAGCAATAAGATGAAGTTATGCAAGGAGGTTGAAACTGAATATTGCTTGTGTGTGTGTGTGTGTGTGTGTAGATTTAGCATGGGCTCTGTCTCCACAATCCTTTATTAGACACAACTGCAGACTCTGAACAACACGCTGTTACCTGCACGCACACACACGCACACGCACACACACACACACACACACACACACACGTTATACTGTAAGCTGTGTATTTAGCATGTAGGTGTTGAGGAAGTCAGGTTCCACCTCCATCTTCCCACAGCAAAGTAAAGACTTTTAACCAGTACCGTACTGAACTGGGGTAGCTTCTGTGGTGTTTGGATATAGCTAGCACACCTCGTTTACCTTGCGTCAACGTTTATTTTCACTACAGAGCGGAAGAACAAAACCTTTCTTTTTCTGGAACGGAGCACCAGCATGGGTCTGGATTTGGAGCCAATGCATCTATTTGGTGTCAATACACATCTTTGTGTTTTGTTTCTTGGACCGTGGTGTGCCTGGCTCACGCATATTGTAATTTTAACCGAGGCACTGGACGTGTTTCTAATGATATAATGAAAGCACTCTGCTCTCTGACATGAGGAGCTTGTTTGGAGCTGCAAACACAAACAAACCATATGATGGGCAACTCTTGTCAAAACCAAAAAGACAGAAACCATGATGGAGTGTTGTGGCACAAATATATGTGTGTGTGGGGGGGACTTAAATCAGCCATTGGCTAAACACAAATGATCCTGTTTTCTGGGAAAGTGATATTGCATAAGCCAAGGAGTAGAATAACCCGGCAGCCACTAATTTATGTGTGTTAGTCACTTTTGTCAATGGAGAGGGGGGGATAGAAGCTGTGCGAAGCTACAGTTTTTAACCAGGTCTGTAAACACATAAATTCAGTTTCATTTATCTGTCATGCACGGCTGCTGCACACTCGCTGCAATGTCGTTGCTAGGGCAGCCAGTCTGGTTGCTATGCATAAGTAACTCTGGATGATATTGGCAAAACGTAGATGAGAGTGTGTGTGTACATTTGTATGCATGCAATTATGTCTGCGTTTTTATGTACTTACATTAATGTGTTTCTGTGCCAATGTGTGTGTGTTGTGCTGGTATCAGCTGGGTCTACACTGAGAAGTGTGTGTGTGTGTGTGTGGGAGAGAGAGAGTG
>JAODTR010028634.1:0-16159 GCA_025399935.1 Amblyopsis rosae
AAATGACATATATATATATATATATATATATATATATATATATATATATATATATATGCATGCAAGCATAAGGTTCAGCCATGGGCAATGGAAATACATTTATTATGTAACCCCCCTATAAAACACTAACATGTAATCTACAGAGCTGTCATATTAAAGCTCTATAAGTGGTAGACTATTCATGAGGAGGCGCCCTTACTCATTTTCCAGCAGGGTCATACACACGACCTCTTTCACGCCAGGGTTGTTGGCCTTTTCACAGGAGCAGCACTGCAGGTTCCATGTAGCGATGCGCACCACAGCCTTTCCGTCCCGCATCCCGGAGAGCGGCTCCACGCTCGGCCGCACGGACAGAATCTGCGTTGGCCCACCGGGCGGCAGGTCAAGGTCATCGCTCCTGACACTGATGGATGTTGGACTAGGATGGGACTTGGCGGTGAAGGTTATCCCACCGTTGGTGTATGTGGACGGTGTTCTCGAGCGCTCCACGAACACTTGGAAGCGGATTTTGTCCAGTAACGAGCAGTTGATCTGATCGACTCTGACCAAATCTTCTATGCTTTTGAACGGGCCGTGCTCTGTGCGGTAAGCAACAATGTTCTTTGCTATTTTCTCCGTGATGCCACGGATGCTCATGAGTTGAGCGGGCGTCGCGGTGTTTATGTTCATACCGGTGCACGACAGGTGATCAAAGTCTTTGCGCAGAGAGGACGGGGAGTGCTGGGACGAACTGGTTCGGCTTGAGACGCAGATTTCCAGTTTGATCATCTCCAGTTTGGTCGCCCCGATTCCACTGACCAGTGCCAAGTCCTCCACCTTTTTAAAGCCGCCAATGCAATCGCGATATTCCACAATATTCTGCGCAACAGCACGGTTCACTCCGGGTAGGGTCATGAGTTCCTCCTCGGTGGCCGTGTTGATGTTCAACCGCTCCTGGTTGACCAAGATGTGGCTGAAGTTGCACGCGGCGCTGAATTTGCGATTGCCCTTGCTGAAATCTGTCGGATCCTTGGGTATAGATCGGTGACAGCCCAGGTTGCCACCCATGGCGTCAGTGGGTTACAGACCGTGGCTGGAGCACGGCGTGGAAACGTAGGCTACAACGTGAGTGATCGACTCTTCCCATCCAGAAACATGCCCACGACGGAGCCTCTAGATACCATCGAACTAGGTTATGACGCGATTCCTAACGCGCAGGCTTTCTTCCTATAGCCTAGCTAGAATGAATCCCACATCGAGACAATCAATTCTGACAACATGCAAAAAACAGCAGTTAATATGGCGAATAATTCAAACTGGGTATTAAACGTCTTCTACGCCTAGTAGAGCTGGTCTGCTCTATAGCGTGTATGCAAGCTTGCCTCCCGCCAGAGAGACTGGCCATGCAGCTAGTTTCTCTGGATGTCCGATCCTGTATGCGGGGGCGTGGCCCACAACAGGAAAGACCACGTGATTTATATGATCATCGTATATTTAGATTAGACATGGTGTAATTAAATGTACAGCCTAAACAAGGCTGGCGTTATAAGGGAAAGTTTTCAGTCAACAAACCCAAAAATGTCGCTTTCCCAAGGGACATTTAGATTATCAATGGATAAAAAAATGTAGGGAACTTTTTAAAGGTTATTCTTTTGTATAGCCTACATTTAAATAAAAACTGAAAAACGCTATTACCTTATAATACACGGATTGGATAGTCAATAATTTTACCTATGGTGTTTAATTTTCCCATTTCAACATCATGGCTGAGCCATTATAATCTATCTAGATAACATGGTTGTTATACCATAGACTGTGCACACTGCGTACGATATTCTTTGTTTAATATGAAAATGTCTCTTTTGTGACATACCTGCTTTCTGCTTTCTGTCCTATAATATAAATAATGGACGTTGGCGTGCCGTGTCCTGGTCGTCGTTTAATAAACCTCTCCCTTTGACCGTCAACGTGACCAGTGCCAAATTATGCAATCCAGCAGACATATATGCTCTCAAAGACAAAACCAAAACAGACAAGAGAAAATACAGCAGAAATTATATTTTAGTAAATTATACATTTTATGCAGACATTGATGAAAGCAATATTGCTTTCAAACGGCTTGTTACTAATTAAAGCTTATTACTAATCGCGGATTTGGCAGACAACGTGGCCCCACTTGACCTGCAACAGAGCAACATAAAACGACCCTGGGCAAATCAGTCCAGAGGAAGTCAGGCCAGAGGAATCAGTGGTACCCACAGTTGTCGCTTGTCAACCATAATGAGCAGGAGCAGAATATGTCTCTGCCGCAGAGGTATAGTCCGTATGTGTGTATTTGCAAATGGAGGATTATTCCACACTTTTGTAATTACTAAAATAGTGGCTCTGTGGTTCTAGGTATAGGATAACTAACATGCAATACTGCAAAAATATTTTTTACATAGGCTATAGTTACCTTTTTATTATTTATTTATTATAAATGCATGAATTACTAGTTTGTTACATTGTAATGAATGACCATGAAGCCTTGTAAAGTCCAGGCTTGCAACCTGGACTTTACAAGGCTTCATGGCTTCATAAATCTATGGTTTGAAATGCTGGAGAAAAGGTGGACATTACTGCAGTCAGCATGCCAGTTGCACACTCCCAAAACTTGTGATATCTGTGTCATTGTGTTCAAAGTGGCCTTTTATTTATATCAGTCCTTGGCACACCTGTGCAATGCTGTTAAATCAGCATTTTGATATGCCACATGGCAGCTGGATGGATTATCTTGGCAGTTTAAATGCTCACTTACACAGATTTTAACAAATTTCTGAACACAATTTGAGAATTCATACTTTATAATTGTATATATTTTTTGGAGTTAAAGTGTTGCTTTTATAGTTTTGTTCTGTATTGTGCCGTACAGCAGATTTCTTCATTTGAGACATTATGGCTCCTGGGTTTCTGGGGATGAACCTTGCTCTATTGTTGACTCTTTAATTTGTTTCATTGGCCAGAATGATTTGGATGACAAGAGAACCAAAGTTCAGTCTTACGTTCCAAGGAATGTCCAAAGGCTCTTTACAGCAAGCCAAGATGTCTAGAGTCTAGGAGTCTGACAGTTTGGGTACCTTGCATGGATACAGACAAGAATAAATAAATATTGTTTGTATCATACTTAGTGTACTAATGTACAAGTTGATATCATCATCTGTCACTTCCAATTGACTACAAGTGCTAATTGTCCACCAAGATAGTTTTACTCATTATTTTCAAATAACACTTATTGAAGCATGCATGAACAGTTTTCCTTTCCTAAAATTCACCTAGTAGGATAGAACAGAAATCTATTACAAGTACGTTTCAACTATTGGAACAATATACTATTCGTTACTGTATATATACACACAATAATAATGTACAGAATAAAAGGTTCAGCTTTATGGATGAGCTGACATCTTGCCATATGGGCTCAAACATAGGCTTTGGTATATCCATTAGTAATTGGTTGAAGTGACGCACGAATTAGGTAACCGGGCTAGGCTTAGGCTGCCAACCAATCATCCTGCAGGGAAAAAGACCCCAAATCTCGTATGAGTGTCATACGATGCTACTGAGCATCTTTTTGGTGAGTGTTCTGCAGCAGTGGAGTCCAAAGTGCCTCATATGTTTGAATAAGCACAAGGTAAATAGAGCAGAAAACTGTCTCACAGGGAATAATCAATGTCTGGGATCACATGGAATGGAAACATGGAGGAAAGCCTGTCAGCCAGTCAACTTAAACATCAATGTCATCAATAGAAAACAGACAAAAACTGCATGGCCTGTGCCCTTCTAATGTGTGTTTTGTTGACATTAAGTGTGCAAAAGGTTGAGAAGAAAGATCTGTGCCACAGGTGAGAGCTGACATATGGTGGCCCTGTAAAGACAAACTGACCCACTGCAACTTAGGTGTTAGGCCCTGAAATATAGGACAGAAGCACGTTTCATATTTAAAGGCTGTTGGTGTTTAAGTCAATTTCATGTTGTGAGATGCTGCCCTATGATGTTATTGTCATTGTAACCAGGTTCCACCCATGCAATAAACCCATTTAATTTCCCTTAACAGCTTAACAGTTGCTTATATCCAATCAGCTGGCAAAATGCCTGCTTTATACTGTTACTTTGAACCCATTTAACCCACATTGATAATACATAGCACATTAAATAATTGTGTTTTTGTAAATTAGACCATAAAACTATATACATGTAATATAAAAAACAGATGCAGTGCTAAATGTATTTTGTCAGACTATATTGGATGCTATGGCTAGCGTGGGTGCTACTTGTGTTCTACCAGGTTCTCCACCAGAGCCTCTAGTGTACTGTAGGTATATTTAAAAGCCAGTCAACAGGCTAAGCAAGGCTTTTATTATTTATTTTATTTTAAAATAGTTATAATTATTACACTCAGCATGAGTGAAGTCAGGAGTACATGGGGCGCCCCCTGGAGCAGGGATATGGAACACTGGCAGGAATACAGGAAACAAAATATTATACAATTTTATAGTATAGGGCCAATATAAAAACAACAGAAATGCACACAAATTAAGGTTACATTAATTGAAGGTTAAGTAATTTAAATTAAAGGAGATCACATAATCTTGGGAGACAAAAACAAAAAAGTCTTAAAACTAAATACCATAACCAAATAAAAAAATAAAAGCCTGAGGTGTGTCTCGGTCATTAACCGTCTACCACTGTACAGGAAGTGAAAGGCTTACTAAATCGATTGGTCAGTTGGTGAATAGCGCATGGTAGCGCAAAACACAACACCACCAAATGTTTTAACCAGGATAAAGGGTAAACGACTCGTGGTATTTACTGTGTTAAAAATATACTTTAATGAATGTGTCATTGTATTATGGAGCAAACAAGAAACTACATTAGTGTGTATGTTAAAATGTAGTTTGCAAAATATAACCATTTAAAAAAATGTATGTCATTATGTGTCCATTGTCAAGTAAAACAACTCTAATTCTTTGGAGGGGTGAGAAAAAAAAAACTTAGAAGAGATCAAATGCAATGCTGCATTTTCCAAAACCAATTTGGTATGTGATTGTGGGTTTTGAGCAGGAGATGCTCATCACAGCCATGACAACAGTCAGCTTTCACTAGAAATCAACACAGTATCTGGTACAACTGACTGTGGGTCGATACGACTAACCCACGCGCCAGGCAGGTTGGCATCGAAGTACACTGTGATGTGGGCATTGGTCCTCCACACTTGGTGTTAGAATATCTTCTTCTTCTTGTTCTTTTCCAAGGTCCTGGGAAATGTGGACACACAAACAAGATTGTTAAGAGTCACCTTCCATAACCTTCCATCAGATTTATCAATTTCCTGCTCAGTGACGTTTAGCACAAGGCCATTTGCCACTGTAATAACAGTAATGAGACTGCGTTCAACAGAGAAACCCTAAATCACTCCCCCAGTTTGTTTGGAAGAATGCATGCATTCATGTGTGGTCACTCTGCCTCTCTCTCTCTCTCTCTCTATTCATCTGGGATGATCACCCTTCTTTTGCAAGCGCCACACACTCAATTTATTCATATACTCAATAGGTTTGGAATGAGGAGAATCACAATGTAGAGGTGGAGCCTGCAAAATCAGGATCAGGCTTGTTTTGGTTTCAAACATCCACGGTGGCATAAATGTGTTCCAAACAAAGTGGAGCGATTACTCTGGGTTCAAGGAGTGTAAGATCTACCTAACAAGCCTCTTATTCCACAAGTAATGACAAGGCTGTCTTTATGCAGCAGAAACACAAGGTTAAGGATGAACATGCTTAAAAGACACTTTACCGGGAAGCATCCAGTTTCTGTTGCTCCAGCAACCTCTGCTGGCTTTCCCAGTTAGCCTTCTCCTCCTCGTGCTGACGTCTCTTCTCCTCCAGCTCTTTGTGCTGGGCCTCCAGGTTCTTCTTCATCTGCTCGTGGCGTCGCTGCAACTGCAGGAGGTTGGTAGCATAGGCCCACGTTAGACACACACACACAGAGCTGTTCTCTCCTCAGGGTTGTTACTGAACACATAAAACAAGGGGTTGTTACGCATTAATAGAAGGTCAAAAAAGGTCAACTTAATAACTAACACCTAGGATATGGACTCACTCTACATATACGTATGTGTGCGTATGTATGTGTATATACACACACATACTGTCTGTGTGTGTGTGTATATATATATATATATATATATATATATAATTATTTACTGTGTATATATAATTATATATAGGGCTGGGTATCGCCATTGGTTTCCAGAATCGATTCGATTCCGATTCACAAGGTCCAAAATCGATCCAATATCTATTTGGTTACGGATTTTTCCAGCCTCTCATAAGGGCCATATAAAATAAAAGCATATATTTTGCAATTATCCTATGACTACAGTATTTTACATGCTATGTGCCCTATATTATAATTACTAATGTCCTTCTATACAAGTTTAAATCTTTTTGAGCAGGAATACAGCTCATAAAAATAAAATCCACTTTTGGATTTCGGCAGACATACACAATTTTGTACGACACCGCTCGTCACTTTAACAAAAACCTAGAATATTTATGGAAAATGAAAAGCTGCTGTGTGACGGGATGCAATAATAAGGTATGGAACCAATATTTGAGTTTTATATCGAAGCATTTAGACAAAATTGATAGTAAATGCATGCAGTCAGAAACCGAGAGCAAAGTCTACACCCACCGGAGGGAAACACATCCAGCTCGAGCACTATGCTAACTACGTGACCCAGCTGAGCTAAATACATTAGATATTTTACCATGTCAGATTATTTTTGCACGCTATTCCAACCAACAGCTTTTAGGCATTCTGACAATGGAGCTGCAAGAAAATAAACTTGATATTTGTTAAGTTATTGGAGTGCACCATTCTTCTGTTGCCTCAGCCATATAAGCTAAAGTAGTGCATTTTTGTAAACTGTAAAGGTGACCTGTATGTTTATGTGTGTGTTTCTGGTCGAATAGTCAGGTGAAAATACGGATGTATGATTGGCCAATCTTTAGGCCAGGTGAAGTCACGCACCTCAGCCTCAGAGTCCTTCAGCTTATGGATCTTCTCCTTGACCTTCATCTCAAACACCTGCTCCATCTCCATCTCCATCTTCTTCATCTTGGCATAGTGTTCCCTTCGCTCCTCCTCCATCTGAGCCAGTGGACTCCTGTCCCCACACACACACGTGCACACACACCTAGTGAGGACATCTAGACACGAACATGGACTTGGTCTGCCAGGCTGAAGCATGATCCCCAGAGGAGTCCCCAGCAGGTCTCAAGTCTTGAGTACAAGTACAAGTCAAGTCCATGTAATCACGTCTCACCGCTTAATGTAGAAAACATCTGGCCAGGACAAAGGCTACCAGTCCAGCAGTAAGTAAAAAGAACAGCTATGACTCAATTGAATACCTGTTTTTTTCCCAACACCACCATCTCAAGCTATCAAAGTCTGCATCCACTAAAACAGTAAAACAGTCCCTAGAACCAAGGAGTCCGGTCCATCCTAACACAACAAGTCAAGCCTGAAGCAAGTAGCAATGGTTACTTGGGTCTACGGTAGTCCCTCCTTACAGTGTGTCTGTCTGGACATAGATTAACAGGGGTGAAGGGAACCAGGGAGAAGACAGATATGTAGGTGGAAGGCAGCAGCAAGCTAGAGCAAGAGAGCAAACCCATGTGTGTGTTGGGGCTGAGTCTAATATAGACCTTCTATGCAGGGCATGCAAGAGTTCCATCCCCAGGCCGAGGAATATACATTGTCAGCATGCATACATTTAGAACCATACATTACACCCACAACATTCACATGATGTCATCATATTTTCATCAACAAACAAACAAACTCTTATGAAGCAGAGAGAAATGGAGGGGGGGGGGGGAGTCTGGAGAGACGTTATGAAGAACTGAAGTAACACTTACATGCCGTCACCTGTTTCAGTTCTAAAAAAAAACAAAAAATAAAAAAACACACACAAAACACAGAAACACATAGGCAGACACTTAGCGTTGGGAAACAGCGCCATGCAGTGGATTAAAGAGGAACCTACAGTATTAGCTTGTGAGAGTGAGAGCGAGTTTAGTGATTAATGGCAGCCGTGGCTCCCAGCCTGAATGCCTGCCCGTGGAATTAGGCATGTGACGGGTGGACACGTGCCTGGGTGGTTACTGGCAGCTAAGTAAGGGTTATCACTGTGTGTGTGTGTGTGTGTGTGTGTGTATCAGAGCTTTAGACGTGGTTTAGTATAAAGCATTAATCTGTATGAAAGACAGTAATACAGATTGTAACCTTTGAACTGCAGATTCTGACCTTTGAACTGCAGATGTTCACAGTTCACCAGAGCACAATGTGATACAGTATATCACATATCACACTGATATCCTATCACACGGGGCTGCTTTAAGAGTGAAATGGATGCCACACCCGGTGGTTATTTAACAGATCTGTGTTCATTGACTCTCTTAAGTGTCCGTCCTACAACAATGCCGATGGTGACACAGCGTGGCGTCAGGGTGGAACTCACTTGGTCAGCTGTCCCCTGATCTTGCTGTTGTCTACTCCGTTGTAGGTGACGGCAGCCAGCTTCCTGCTGCGGTAGTTCTCGTAGTGGACGTTGTTGGTCACGTCCTTCAGGTCCTGCATGTGGGTCCTGCAGCAGCATGTGTTATTAACAGATATACGATGCTGGTCAATGGGAGAACACTACAGGGGACATGCTGCAGTGTGCCACCTGTGGGAGCGTACCTGATCAGCATATTCCGGAGGATCGTGAAGTCGCAGTGCTCCCCGTTCTCCACTGTTGAGGCGAAGAGGGAGAAGTTACTCTAGCACAGACAGTGGATGTAACTCGCCCTGCTGTGGACTTTAACACAACCGTGAGCATAAAGGCTGGCCGGGGTGTGTGTGGAGCCCTGTTCTAGCCTGATGCAAATGGACCACAGACGTGGTGCCAAACACTGGCAGCAGATGGCGACAACAGCCACAGCTGCTCTCGCCACTCCTACTGTACATATGTACACGCACACACTTCCCCTGAGATTTGCGAGCAGCGCCCGTGGTGAAGCGAGCTGCATAGCTTGTGAGTGGCCTTTGCCTCTCTCTCTCTCAATACTGAAATATTTTCGGTATTGCAAAACACGCCCCCCACCCATGGGCGGGAAACCAGTTCCATAGTAGCAGTCCTATGACTAAGCCACTAGGCTACATTCACATTCTTGTTGTCAGCGTGTCAAACACAGCAGACTTTCATCACACCGGCCGGCACGTCCTCGAGCATTAGGACGACGACAAAAGGCCTCCGAAAGTAAAGAGGCACGAAATTAGGAATTTACCCGGGATGTGGTAGTAAAACTGGAGGTGACCATGGCAACCACAGCTCTGGGGCGTTGCCTGGTTAATCAGACAGAAGCGGTCCTTGAGACCAGCCTGTTCTAGCCAATCCCAGGTCACACTGCGGATGCACTGGTAAATGCTCATTGGAGTCATTTCTTCATAGGCATGATCAACCAGCCGCCACAGTGGATGCGTGCAGAGCCCACATTTGGCTCGGTTCCTGTCGGTTGACGTTTAAAACACACCAATAGAAGGACTCCTAAACCTAAATAAATGTCAAAGCATTGCTAGTCAATGCCTCAACCACTACACTGATATTTATATATTATGTTCACGTTAATGCAGAATGAAGTATTACATATTTGACATTAAACACCCTAAAACATTAGTAGTACATTCTAGTTCAGTTCATATTGTTAACATTAATTTTGCCATTATCTGAGCATTGTAGGCCAAGCTATTATGTACAGCAAACACGGAAATAAATCAAAACGGGCATCTATCATTCATCTTGTTCCATCCCAACATACTTCTTCTCTGGCCTTTTCTTCAATGGATCTGCCTAACGGCCTTACATATGGCCCTGGGCAATGTCTAGAAGGGCTCTGTGACACTGGAATATGCTTCCTTGGGTTTCCCAACATTCCTCTACAGTTATGTTTGTGCTTACACTGCACATTCAACAACTGGAGCAAATTTAGAGCACCGCACATACAGTTTCCTGTGTTATCCTCTGTACGGTTAGTAGTCAGCTGGGGCTGCGGCCATGATTTAACCTCAGCAGGTCACGTAAGCTCCCCCTGTCCCTTGACACGATCCATACAGAAAATGAACCAGGTTTCTTGATATGCTGCAAAGCGATACTCCATTTGCAGCCTGATATCTTAAGGTCATGCGGTCAGTCAGCGGATAAGAGAAAATAAAGTCCAGCCAGGGTCTCTTGACCTTTGCCCTCCTGCTCACCTTCAGCCACGCCCCAAGGGTACTGTCTCCCCCGCACGCGCTTTCCATTGACCTCGATGATTGTGTTGCTACCGACGACAGCCAAAGGTAAACGATCCTGCAGATTGGACAAATATGACACAGCTCATCCACATGGATAATGGCGTGTATTGAATTTTATAATGATTTGTGTTGTTTTGTGTTTGCACAAATTAAAACTCTGGGCAAATACATAAAAGGAAAGTACTATATCAACCACCATAAACAATATTATAAATGTATGCACATCTCATTAGCCTGCCTATGGAATCAACATTAATGTTGAGTTGTGTCTCGGGTTGATGGTGACAGACAGTATGCCAGTATCTAAATATTTGGTTTGTGGAAAATAGATAAAACAGTTTACAGTGATACTTCCTGGAAAACAAACATGAAAATCTAGCACTTGGGGGCATATAATGTGTGTAATTGTAATCTTGAACGCCACTTCCTGTACAAGAGTAAATATGTCAACATACCGTACAAATCAAAAGTCAAATCACATTCCGCAAAGCCATTTTCATGAGGGCTTCAAAGGTAAACACACGGGGGGGGGGGGCAGCTCCCAAGCCCTCAGGTAAGTCCCGCCCCCAACACTGAGAACCACTGGCACAGAAGGGGTTCAAACACACACCTTGATTTTCTTGACAAGCTTCATCTCCTCCTCATCGTCCGTCTCTGGGAACTCGTAGATCTTGATTTTGTGCTCCTGGATCTCTCGCATGATCTGCGAAGTGCACGTTACCACACACACGAAAGAGGCTGGCGTCAGCTCCGCTAGACATGTTTATAGCGGCACTCAAGGTCAGTGATATATAGTGATCAGTGTGTACAAACACTGCGTTAGCATAGCAAACATTCACGGTTATCGAATCCCTTTCCAGTGATTCCAAATTAATTAAAGCAGGCAAGTGATCACTTAATAATAGAGCTGCAAGGCCACCACAGGCGTCCAATGAGAGTGCTTATACTCGATTTAGTACCGTCTTAAGGCTTAAGTCTGTGCGGCTGATGTCATTTGTTTTCTAGGAACCTCACTGCAAATGGAAATGTAGTCATGAGCAGGGAGTAGGCTGAAGCTGAATCGTAATTGCATTACCTCAGTTGTCATAGGCTGAATAGAGCGGTGCCACCGACGACTGCTTTAATCAGATTCCTGCGATGCGGAGATTACTAACCTGCTTTTTGAACTGTTGGCACTCCTCGGGAGTCATGGTGTCCGCTTTGGCGATGAGCGGGATGATGTTGACTTTTTCGTGTAACCGTTTCATGAACTCTATGTCAAGGGGTTTCAGCCTGCAAGGAACACACAGAGGGTCCCGAGTTTCAGTGGCAAGACCCTCAGTTTAGCAGGCCCGAGTAGCCTTACCTGGGTATTAACTAAGGGTATAAAGTATCTATAAGGCACCAGTTAAAATCCTTTCAGTGGGACCCATCATTACAAGACAGGGTTTGCATTTGTATATCAGTAAAAGGCTCTTCCCAGGTATTCTCTCCAGATGACAGAATACACAACTACAGGAGAGTGAGGATGTATAAATAAGGCCTGTGTCATGTTAAGTGACAGTACGGACCAAGGACACCTCCCAGACTTATTCACACACACACACACACACACACACACACACAGGGTCTGATGCTGGCCATCGGGGGCCTAGTAAGACTATAGGCACAGGAGCGCCAGCCAATGTCAGCCCAGGCCAACCGCTTTAGTGAGCAATGCTTCGTTGTGTCAGGCAGTAAGGAGGGTTAGAGGGCATCTGTGTGTGTGTGAGTGATAGACACAGACAGACACAGAGAGAGAGAGAGAGAGAGGTGCAACCTTGTCTGTAGGTCAGATTAGCATCATAGCTGCTGCTAAGGTTAGCTAGCAGGGCTAACTAAAGCAGCTCCGCTCTCAGCCAGAGCAGGAGACGACACGTGAGCACGTCAGTCAATGCTACGCAACTCCCTGGTCCTAAGCACTACAATATAACTGCATGGGTGGCGACTGCTTGTTACGGGGTGGGCACTGGTCAGGGATGGGGAAACCTGCCCCCTGAAAACCCTCTTATGTGATGCTGCATTTCATTTGTAATACCTACCCGTGTCCAGAGGGGGTGATAAAGTACAGGCAGCAGTGCACTCTGTTGTCGGGCATCTGGCGTCTGTTGACGCGGGACTCCGCGTTAAGGTAGTCCTCGAACTTGCTGTCGATGTGATCGATGACCGGCTGCCAGCTGCAGACGAGACGCGGTAACCCGGGGTCAGGGACACGCATGTGGCACAGCAGCATAGCATAGATGTTGTCACAGGGTTCCCACCTTGGGTCAAATTCGCTGACTTTCACAGACTCAACGTCTGCACTACCATGGCATACAATGAATGGATAACAGACGACCAGTCTGTGTATAATGGACAGGTCAGACAAATGGTTTTAGAGATGTCTCAAAATGTAATACCGCATCCAGTAACATTTGAATGAATTGCAACTAAAATGTAAAAGGTGTTTCAAACTAAATTCTCTGATAATCCATGGTTTCAAATTCCTGACTTTCCATATTTGGAATAGCCTCCCCCCCTGACATTCCATGACCAGTGGGAACCCTGTTGTCAAAAGATAATTTAGAATACAACTAGAATGTGTGAAATTTGCAATGTGTGTCCAATATGTCCACACTATGCTACTGAATGTACAATGTAGCCAATACGATAACACCAACGTAACTGGGTTGGCATAGCCCTGCACCAACACTCTTCACTAGCCAGCCAACACAGCAAACTTATTACCCAGAATCCCCGGCTCACCAGTTACTGTTGTCGACGGCGTCGCCAAAGCCGGGGGTGTCGACGATGGTCAGAAGCAGCTGGACTCCACCCTCTCTGACCAGGACCTTCGACTGCTCCACCTTGAATACAGCAGAGAGAGAGAGAGAGAGAGAGAAAGAGAGGACTCATGTCAAGAGATGCCATACTGGTTTTGCTCCACGCAAAGTTACATTTTCAGGGATTTTCATGGTTAACCGTTAAACCGACAACAAAAACTGTGACAGATTAATACAGTTAAACAGTTAATAAAGTTTGCTGCACGCTAAAAGAAAAACAAATCTACTGGGGGCTGTGGGCACCAGCTCAACACATTGCTGCACAATCTGAGCATACCAGCCTAATTCTCCACTGCGGTCTCATTATACTTAAAAGACTGCTCCCCAGACTAACCTACACAGCACAATAGACAAGCTGCGTTATAGGCTAGTGTGGATTAGGCCGGAGGTCTTCAACAGGGGGTCCGGAACCGGAACTACTGCTCAGTGAGTAACGAGAATCCATCTATAGCCAACACGACGAATTCATTGATGTAAACAAAGTAGTCTACTGCCTGATCAAGCTGTTAACATATAGGAATAAAGAGTCGAAGTCATTTCCATGTTATGGGACCTGAGTTGTCGAGATTATTATTAGATCCCGTTTGCTTTGTGACACGAAGCACACATATGTTTGACTATTTAAAAGAAAATTCTTTGAGTCCAGAAAGTCTCAGTTTGTCGCGCATTTGTTGAAGTATAAGACTGTGAAAATATGTAATTAGTAAGACTACAAACCCCCGTGTCGCGTAAGTGTCATGACGTTTTCACGCCACAATCCTCAAGCCAAAGAGAGCATTGTTTTGCTGACACACATCATATGTGTTACTTTGTGTCACAAAGCAAATGGGATCTCAATATAATGTTATTCTCGCCATTGACTACCATATATATTTTTTTCAAACCAAGGTCCCATAACACGGCAGTGACTTCGGCCCTCTATAGAATAGACTGTTAGACTATTTTCATTGGTTGAACAAACACTGGAAATAAATAAATAAATGTAGGCTAGATGAAGTAGCATGGTCTGCAGTAACTTGTGGCAGACCCAAACAAAGTAACAAGCTAATGTAGGCTACTGACTGTAGCAAAATATTAGTGTTGCTTAGCATGTAGCATATCTGTTATGCCTATTTCTTAACTAAAAACATAAATAAAGACTGCTAGTGCAGTTCTACATGCGTCATTTTGAGCCATTACATTGAATATCAGCAAGGCTGGGCTCCGGCATTTGGCCGCACAGACACTTTATATGCAATATAACTTTTTAATATTGTCGGTAAACGGTTAACGATCGGTGAACGAGTGTCGACTATCGTTCAGAATTAGTTTTCAAAATGAGCATCCCTAGTCATGTTATGTACAGCCATCATGACAATCCATCTATTCTTGTGTTATTTCAAAGACAACTAATCACAGCAGGCACACTCCCAGACATAAAGCATACGACAAAGAGCTACAATAAATCAAATGGTCAACCCTATGCTGACTTCAGATGTATGTACGTGCTTCTCACTGCCTTTACAGAGCCCCGTGCAGCAGGAAGTCACACAAAACCATAAATCAACCAAGGTAGACAGCAACATCCACCAGATATAGAAATAAACATATATAGAGTGCTTGGGTCGTCAAAGATCAGAGACAAACATAACAAAACAAAGACCGGGGTGGAAAATGATAGGACTGTAATCCCCGGGACCCCCGTCGCGATGTGGGTGAACTTTGCTTTTGATGTCCGTCACCAGATCTCTCTAACAGCGACCCTTTGCAGGCCACGCCAAGGGACAACACATTCCACCAAGTGTACTGAAGGCCTGGGAAGGCTATGTGTCCCTCCTCGCTCAGTCTGCAGACGCTGACAGCAGCGCGCATTGTCGTGGCATGCAGCAACTCATTCTGGTGCCCCTGGTCGCTGTCCAAGTACGCACTCTTTTAAACTGTCAGGGTGAGACAATAATAAAATAAACAAAATAAGCTCTGATGTCGAGCAGCTCGTTCTCCCCAAACAACATCTGAACACTTTGAGCGCAAACCTCAGCTAAATCAAGTCGTTAACGTACACTTAACTACACCGCAGAATGCCTGCGGTCTGCCCTGCAGCTGTGCCAGGTCTCACCCCTGTAGACACACTAGTCTGCTGTGTGGGAACCACACGCTGGGTATCAGACAACCAGCAAGACTGTTGTGCACGCACAACACCCGCTTCCCCACCCACCTACCCACACACACTTTCCTTGGTTACTCAGATCATCTTCGCGAGCAGGCTGGCTCAGGTTCGCAGGTCTAAAAGTGACGTTTTCTGGCTAGACGCCATGTTTTTGAGGGACCTTACCACCCAGAAAGCAGGGAGGACCCAAAGCACAAATAAGTTGCGTTCTGTTCTGCGGGGGAAGACCCTGAAGCTGATGGCTGTGTGAATGAAGCATGTGGAACAGTTCTCACCCGTTAGGAGCGACCGCATGAAAAACACAGGGGATAAAGCTGACCGACGGTGCTCCAAGCTATTTTTCAAACTCAAGAGGTGTACAGTAGGAGACTCTACAGTGTGTAGATGCCCTCAAGCCTCACTGCTTTCCTAACTATTATCTAGAGAGTAGGAAGAGTCACTCAAAGCTTATTGCGTAAGTACACTGTATTATTCAAGCTAATAGCCTCACTCCTGCTCAAGTATCCCCCCCCCCCCCAACCACAAGGCTAATTAACCCAAATCAGCAGAGACAATCTGCCCATGGCCTATCACCGCCAATCATTTAAACCCACATTAGCAAAGCCTCCTCCCTCCCTCCCTCTCCTCACACCACACACATGACATTCCAATGGGTTTCATCACATCGCTCAGGCAAGACTTGGGAAAGAAATGATCTCAAATGTGATTAGATGGCGGTTATATGAGAGAGAGAGAGCGAGAGAGAGAGAGAGAGAGAGAGAGAGAGAGAGAGAGAGAGAGAGAGAGAGAGGGCATCTAAAGAAAACTAGAGACAGAGGCC
>JAODTR010028645.1:0-22384 GCA_025399935.1 Amblyopsis rosae
TATATATATATATATATATATATATCTATCTATATATATATATATATATATATATATATATATATTTATTTATTATGGCAGTCCTGGTCCTCCATAATGTGTTGGCTGTGAAATACGACAAAACCATATATTCCCACGAATCCCATATTTCACCTGCAGAGGTCCGCGTCGAGCACTGGTTTGAAAGGCTTCGAGTTATTGACCAGAGAGAACACTCGTCCATTCTAGTAACTTATTGCCGGGTAACGTAATGGTCACTCAAAATTAGCATATTGTTATAATATCTGATTACCACAAAAGATAATATTACTAATATTAGTAATCACATCTACTGTTGCCTAATGTTACCGCTTTCTCCGATAAGAGGAAGCAATAACTCCAGTTTTCCTTAGTTTTATGCAAAACATAATTTTGAAATAGACACTGATTTATGTATTCCGTGTTTTATATTGTCTGATTTATTTCATAGGCATGTTTATTTAAATTAATATTGACCTAAATGTCGTTCCATAGGTAAGAGACGCGTTGACACGGCAACGAGACGTAGTGACAGTGACAGACAACAGGTTGAACAGAGAGCCGTTGTGCCTTTAACGGTGATGGTAAGTTAGAATATCGCTAGAAATGACTTTTACATGTAGACTTCTATACAAATTAGAGTTTGATAAATGGTAAGATTAGCAGAGAGAGTTCGCAGGTAAAGTCCGGTACGGCTGGTCCTGTGATTCTTCATACAGGTGTTGCGCCTAATTCTGTGTCCTGCCGGATTCAGTGACCACCTCAAATCATGTACAATCTATTAGTGTGTGTGAGTGTGTGATTTCTTGTGCACTTTTTGTGTTTTAGTTCGGGAAAGGGTTACTAAAAGGTTAGCTATATCGATGGTGGTTTGCTCTGTAAAAATATTGTGATTTTAGCGATTTCTGAATAAAAAGTGAATAGTAATTTATCTACACCAGCCTCGTCGTTTTAAGGTTAATTGATGTCTAGATATTTCTAAATATTATTTATAGATCTATCGAACTTTTTCATGCTTTTTCTGTTTTATTTAACATACTTCGTTTCGAAAGGGTCACTGAATCCGGCAGGACACAGAATTAGGCGCAACACCTGTTATGGGGAGGGTAGTGCAACTGTACGGTATCGTACCATACTATGGGATGGATCAGTCCATACGGGGGAAATCATGTTATACCTTATTTGATCGACTTATAGACATTTAAACGACAGCAAACATATGTATCATAATTCCAGATAATAATTGTGTGAAATATTTTAATTAGACAAGTTTTCGACGGAATAAAATGGTCGTCACGGTACGTCACATTTCCTTGGCGCTAAAATCAATACATGTTTATTAAATTATATCAAACTATTCTTTATAAAGTATTAAGACTTTTGCAAGTGTTTTATGTTTACGGATAACAGTAACTGTATCACAAAACTGAAAACGCACACCTTGTGTAGAGAAGTGCTGGCTGGTGGTTAACAAGGACAATGAAAAGCCCACTCTTGAGCTCAGATGCAAGAAGTTTAATTAACAACCAACGTTTCAACAACGATTGTTGTTAATTAAACTTCTTAATTAAGAAAAACCCAACGTTTCAACAACGATTGAAACGTTGGTTTTTGTTAATTAAACTTCTCGCATCTGAGCTCAAGTGTGCGGCTTCCTTTTAATGTCCCTTAGGGATGTCAGTGAAACATGTTGACATCATGTGTTGGACACACCAACACATGTAAACATGTAACACATGTTGGGCCTGGTGGTGGGAGAATACACCGTTAACTGATTCTTTCACAGGTAGTAAACGGTCAATCTTCATATTGGTCCATGTACCATATCAAAGCTGTGAAGCTATCACATTATTAACATTAAGTTTACAGTACCGCGTTCTTTGCTTACGGTGGTGGTAAAATAAGTGTTAATAATATTTTATAATGTTAACAATACATAATAAACAGAATGTTCATCCTACTTCAATGGGGTTATACAGTTTGTGTAAAAAAAAAAAGGTATGGTCGGGTAGCTAGTTACAGTAACTAGGTAGGACAAGTTAAGGCTTGGGGCTACATTGTAACTACAATAACCTAAACTAACTAACCTAATTCAATGTCCTGCGATGATGCCTTATTATGTAATTTCTTCTGCAGTTGTCAACAAAAAAAAAGAGTCAGAATGGACAGGAGGACCCCCCTGTGCCTGTAGATGATCAAGCAGACCTGGTAATAATCCATCCATCCTCATCGCTTATCCGTACTCGGGTTGCGGGACTAGTCACATTTATGGAGGGTATTACCCCGGTAGTCCAGAATGTACTGGCGTGCATTGAGGTGTGACACTGCTATGTGCAACATGAAGTCAGCATACTGATATGGTTGGAACCTAACCTGATATGCCAGGTTATCCATCGAAGCCATTTAAAAAGGGCAGGCACGTTAAACAGATTCATGGCAGTTGAGTCATTGTTGTTTTCAAGTTGTCTTCATTGTCGACACACCTACAGCATGCCCGTAGCTACCTGTCAGTACGACACTGATTGGGCAGCTCAAAGGATCGCTTGGCTTTCTAGACTAGTTCAAATGAAGCTAGTGAGATCAGGATAGTAAGGCAAGGCTAGTTGGAACCCATAGAGGGCAGTGCATTCAGAATGTGCCTTTAATAGCATGTACACAGTGAGCCATTTATCGTCTTGATTTCAGAACCCTGCCAGCTCTGATATGAGCGAGGAAGACCAAGTGCTGCTGTCTCGGGTCAGAGACTACGAGCAGAGCATGGAAGATGTGTCCTGGGACCTTACCCAGGACCAGCTGCTGGACTCCTTACCTACAAATGAAGTCCCAGAGCCAGAGGAACAGGTGGCGTTACCAGAGACACCATATAAGGACATATGACACTTGTAGCATTTTGAATGGATCTCAATGGGAGAATTCTGAAATGCCAAATAGTCTCACAGAGGTACTCAAATACCTGCCTTCACGGGAGGAGGTACACCTAATGCACAGCCATCCTTGTAGGCTATTATCGTCGATTAGGCTCATTGTAGAACTGATTATATTAGGCATTGAAACAGTGCAGTTAGTACGAGCCACGTTTTTATCACAATGTGTTCTCTCAATAATGTTGGATTGGAAAGTGGCTTCCACTTCACCCCTTTGCCTCTAAAAGAAGTTGCCGTTTCACAAAATGCATCATGTTACCGTTTGTACACCAGATGGTCTGACTGAGTAGGCAAGGTTTACCTGGCAGCCGGTTAGTTGCTGTTACCGCCTTATTGATTACAGAACAAAAAGGCTTGTTTACATATGCTAATATTATGTTCTGCAGCATAAAGGCATTACAAGACAGTTGTCTGTGATCGGACAAACCCAAACATATATAGCTGATGCTACCAGGCTTTTACACTGAGATGTGACCTATTGTCTATTGTCTCTGTTCGATGTTTGGCTGAGCATGCGTAGAATGTTTTTCAGCGTATTGTTTAGTTTTTCTTTTTGCTGAGCGGCTAGCTTGCCAGCTTGCTTTGAAGGGAGAATTTAGACAGAGAGCATTGGATGGCCAAATAGTGTGTTGTTAAGCACACAAGGACGTGCATTTTAGGACCATGGTCAGTCAGGCTTGCTGTAGCTAAGCCCAGCTGGGGCAAGTCAAACCACAAATAACCAACAGAACATTTTCCTAGGGAAACGTTGATGTGTGCATGCTATTGTCAGTGAGGTTAACATGCATCACTAATATGAATCATATCTGTCTCAGGTGTGGGATCTCGAGGACAGCACCTGGCCAACCCCCCCTCCCATCAACTACTCAGTTGTTAACCTGTCCAGAGTGAGAGAGGAGCGTAGCCAGCTGCCCAGCGGCTGTTTCTCCCTGCAGGGCGCATGTTCAAATGAGTGGGACACAGAGGACAGTAATGGTGCAGGGGCCTCGAGCGATGCAAAGAGTGCAGACTCCTTCCCTACAATGACAGATACTGCAGACATGGAGAGGTGAGGTCAAAGGCTATGAACATGACATATGACATGGCTGTTGACATTGTTGTATTCATGTGCACATATTCAGTTTCAACGCTTTGTATTATGGATTAGGCTATTATTATGTTACTTGCATATATTTGGCTATTTCTGTAAGTACTTTTTAAATTCAGCACATTTTAATAATGTTTGATATGATAATAAACATATATAATATAATAATAATTTTGGTCACTATAATCGCGATATTACATTTTCATACCGTTTTATCTCTAGTGTACCCTGGGCACACAAATGTAACATTTTGCATTGTGATAATTATTTGTGTGTGTGCGCGCGTGTGTGTGTGTGTGTGTGTGTGTGTAGGCCGCCAAAGTACCGCTGGGTGGTGCCAGCAGATGGAGAAGTGAAGCTGAAGGTCCGTTTCCAGCCCAAGGCTTTAGGACATCATGTGGAGACACTACACTTTGAACTGGTTGGGACCCAGAAGCCCTACGCAGTTGAATGCAGCGGAGTGTACTGTAGACCGACCATCGCTACAGACTACAGGTCAGTTCATGCCCATGATCAGAGGGAATATTGCATCTTCACATTCATTTCACTACATATAATGTATGTACTAGTTAGATGCCAGGATGGCTGCACTATGGATGCCTGTTTGGACAGCTACATCCATCTCTTGCACCTGTGTTCCCCAATGCTGCTGTAGCCAGTTTGGATTTTACTCATTGGAGAGAGCGACATTTAAAAAAGGGTTTAACTATAATTAATGACTATACTTTGAATGGTTTTTAAACATTTTCAAATGTAATTACTCTCATTAATGGATAATTTAATTACTGAAATATAATATTATCCCAAAGCCATATTACCTTTGATTTAAAGTAGTTGTTGCTCAACACATATTCACTGTCAGGCACAGTAAGCATTCCCAGTAGCCATTATTTCTGAAAGGTATAGTCAGCTATGGATAGCTAATTGTAAGATAATACACTTTGTCACTTTATCATTTGATGTGTATCATTGTTAATCTATGACTCTGCTATTTCCTCAGGACTATTTTTGCCCACGCTAAGATTGTCCCTTGTGTAGAAGACGGGCTTAAGAAGACCTATGTTATCAAACCTGGCTATTTTGAGTTCGGTCCACTGCTCTGTAACAAGACCAGAGATGGGTGAGGGACTGCTACCACTAATCCTAAGAATTTAGAAACCTTCCCTAACTGGGTGTGGCAGAGTGGCATTGTGAGATCATATACCTGAAGTGAAGTTTGTCCTACACTCCAAACACAAACATTGAAAATCTAATCATTTGCACTGTAGTAGTCAAATGGTCATTCACACAGTAGACTATAGGACTAACTAAACCCAATGAACCATATTCACTAGTAGCAGTCTCCTGATAAACATTTTACTGCGTGTGTGTGTGTGTGTGTGTCATGTGTAGATTCAAGCAGAAGAAGAGTCTAGAGAATGTGCAAAGCCTCGTCTTTCATAACAACTCTCTACTGAAAGCTGAGATCAGGTTCCTCTTTGAGAAAGACCCCACAGCTACCCCATTTCTACTAGACCCCCCAAAAATGACGCTGGAACCAGACATGGCAAAGGTTGGTGGGTCTGTCTCATCATGCACAAACATCTTTGTATACTAGAGTTACAGCTTATATAGCGTGTTAAGTTGAATTGATTTACAATTTTGTCATTTAGCTTACTTTTGTTGTGTCCAAAGCAACTTTGAATGAAAACAATAGACCTTCACTACCCAGCTCGTCTCAGCTCATCTCAGCTCTTTCATTCATATTTTAGTGTTCGGGGGGAAACAGATTTATTGACTTAAAATTAAAAGCTCTATAAAATATACAAATCTCTCTAAAATAAGTCTCACTTTAGTTTACATGTACCGGGTTATTGTAAATATTTGTCAAATATTCTACTTAAATAACTAGCTATAGGCTACTGGTAACTTCAGTCCCTCCAGGATTTTGCGATGTTGTGATCGCAACTATTAACGCAAATTCAAGCAATCCCCGCCAAATCTGCGAGACATTACAATGTTGTCAATGAACTGCAACCTCTCTGCTACTTCTCTGCAAATGAAACAGTCCCTTGTTTTATATAGTGAGTATGCAGGCGTGCCAAACGAACACCTCATACAACAACAATTAGCACGAAAGCGGTGGAACATAAGCGAGAGTCATCAATTGACAACCTTTCTACCGCAACACACACTACCAGATATGGCTGAAACGCAGCTTGGGCTATGTGATTACGGAAAAGACAGCAGCCTGCACTTACACTAGGCTGTTATGCGATGGCGGATGTTATGTTTGACGTGGATATTTCGTGGTGAACCTACAAAGTTTTGTTTTTCCTGAAGGCGCATAGCCTACCATGTTTGCAGGAAATGTGGACAACCCGGGCCTTTTTGGTAAAGTTATGTGGAACACTCATATCAGTGTGGTCAAATTGCCCTAAATCTAGAAAAAAAAGCTTTTACTTTTACTTCATTGCAAAAACACGCCTAAGAACACCACAACATGAAATCTGGCATTTTAGGCCGCAACAATCACAAAAAATGATGGACACTTATCGCCCCCAACCTAAACAGGCAATAATCATTTATTTTCTTGTTTCTAATAAATGCAATGTGTTGCATTTTTAGTGGAGCTCAAATCTCAATTTCATATTGTGATTTGAACAAAAGAAAATGCTTAATGTGACCTGCGTAAAGGCACAAATGTGTACATGTAAACCCCCCCATCACCCCTCCCTCTAGGAGCTGCTGGTGTGGGCCTACCCCACCAGTGTGGGCAGGGTGGAGGACAGACTAATGTGCCTTGTTAAAGACAACTGTGAGTATGTGGCCATCCATCTGGCCTGCACGGGAGTCATACCAAAGCTGGAGATGGACACCAAACATATACAATTTGAAGGGGTCTTAAAACACCGGTAGGTGTCCATATAAATGACTTATTTCTTAAGAGTAATTATTATATTATTATTATTATCATCATCATTCTTATCTGCGTGAATCTGATGGACAGGGGACATTTATAGACAAACCACTTACTGTATGACACTTCAGGCTGAATAACATGACAGTAATAATAATAATAACAAAGTAATAGAAGATCACTTAACATGTATACCTTTCTATGTAGGCCGGAAAGCCGCACTCTGGCGCTGCATAACAGGACAGCTATATCGGTGGCCTGGCACTTCAAGGGCGTGGAGGAACTGGGTGTGGAATTCACCTTGTCCCATGTGAAGGGCATCATCCTGCCTAACTCCTGCCTCTGTGTGGTCATCCACTTCAAAGCTCTGACTCTGTTCCCCATACATAAGACCATACATCTGGAGGTACACTCACATGCAGCGCTAAAGGGCTGAGAAAGTGACCGACAATCGAACACATCTAACAAATGATGTGTTCATTAGCGCCACCTGCTGATAGCGGTGGTCTTAAGCCTGTGACCATGGATGACCATCTCACAATACGATATACATCTGCTTACCAACCAATATAAATGCAGCATGAATTGAGCACTGATCAAATAACATTAAACCCAAATTAAATGGAGATAAGATAAGAAATATGTGGTGTTCCAACAAAGAATGTCCAGTGTGAATGCAATCATATCTGCATACTATTTGGTTATAGGATACATCATGATGTATCATGTTATGTGGTCCCTGTGTTGATTTGTTTGTGTATGTGCGTCCTACTGTAGGTGTCAGATACAGAAGACATTCCGGGAAATGTGACTAAAGAATGTCTTTTAATTGAAACGAAGGTCCATGATGTTTCTGTAAAGATTGCTTTCCCTGAAACTCACAATGGTAAACTTCCACCGATAGTAAAAATGACTAAACTTAGTAGTTACAGTACAGTTCTCGTCTGTTTCCTGTCAGTTTTACAGCAACAATAACACTAGCAAATGGCCACTGGCATATAGGAAGTTCACTACACACACACACACACACACATACGGTATGTCCTTTCTTCTAAGTCTTACTTAGAAGGCTTGCATGGTTGGCGTGTAGCTTTATAAATGAAAATATAAAGAATGTGTTATTACTGGCATCACTAACTCATAATAAGCTCACATGTGAAGTAAGATGGCACAATGAGAATATAACCTAAGAACATATCTGTTGGAGAAACACCTTCAGGGATACGTCAAGATGTATAGCATGAACCCAGTTTTCACAAACAGTACAATAAGTACAGTACAGAGATGCATGAATATGCGCTCTTATCATACTCTTCTTCATGTGTAGATACCTCCCTGGACTTTGGCACCATCCACATCTGTGAGGAGAACAGGCAGCGCATTGAGCTGACCAACAATGGCAAATTTGAGATCCAATACAAGTGAGTGTGCCTAGTGCAGTTGTCTAATCAGTTGCTTTTGCTACACTTGAAATACCATTAAATCAAACAATATCATATCACATCATGCCATCTTTGTACTATTACTGAGTACTGACTCACCATTCATCTATTGCATTGACTTCTTCCCAAAAGGTTTTTATTGCAGCGGACATTGCAGTGTCATCTAGACCCAGCCTTGCTCTTCACAATAAGCCCACAGCAAGGCACCCTGAAGCCTACACTGTCCAACAATGTCCACATAGAGTTTAGACTCAACAAGGAGATCTGCATTAAACAACAGCCCATTCTAAAGTGCCAGGTCTGCCTCACTGTAACACTTTAACAAAATGACATCACTACATGTGTTGACATGTACTACTGCGCTGCTAATTATCCAGGATCCAGGTCCCTAAGCCCCCGCCCCCCTCAAAAAAGTTGTGAAATTTTCTTGAATGTTAATGATTATTATAACACATGTGAATCGGTTGGAGAGGTACAAAGCCAAAACTCCATAACTAAGATAATACTAATTGATACCATTTTTCTGGTGTGTTGCAAAAAGTCAAGCAACAAAAGTCGGTATGCATATCATTTTTGCGCGGAACACACTTTTCTGTGTAATGGACAGAATTCATTTAGCAGATGTTTTTATGAAGTTTGATTGACATTGTTTTGTGCAATTCTAGACAAAATTCCTGTCTTATTAAAGTACACTGAAGTCACGGTTTAGACCTCACAGTTCGGTACGTTTTCGGTACAATTGCTTTTACTCACATAGCCTTAGCTTATAGCCTATATAAGCTGCAATTGTATTAGCTCAGCCATATACTCCCTTTCCTAATAATGTAATTGATCCAACTGTTACAACGTTGTATTCTTAACTTTGTTGTTCACATGACTTCTTCATATATATTAATGCAATCATGATTCTACTTAACAGGCTAAAACATGCCTAAAATTATGCTTAAACTGCACAATGCAGTTGTAACATGGGGAACTGTGCAGAGGGGCAGCACAAAAGTTTGCTCAAAACGGCGCACCGCATTGTGCAGCGCAGCATCACGTCGGTCGTGTCCAGTTAGGACACTACAACAGAAAATATAGCGCATTGCACCGTGTCATAACTGGATGCGACAGGAAGAGACCGTCCGACTATCGTGTTGCATCGGACGCTCTCTGTCCAGACTGAATCCGTCCGTTACAACATGTAAACAAACCACGTAGCCTACCTATTAGCAGTAGCACACTAGAGATCATACGCCTTCTCCATATTCACAACAATTGCCTACTATGACGGGGGCAGGCACAGATCACTCATTATTGTAGGCCACACGTAGTATACAACCACGGCGCAGCGCAGCATCGCGTCGCTCGCGTCCAGTTAGGACATTACAACAGAAAAGATAGCGATCGAACTGCTTTTGTCGCGTCGCATCCAGTTAGGACACGGTGTTACACACAGATGCCACGCTGCATCTGTTCCATGTTGGTTTGAGTGGATTCGGCTGTGTAAAGCCGAATCATTAAACTACTCAGTCAGGAAATATTGTCCCTCACCTCCTCGACATGTTACAGCAATGCAACGTTTATTAATTAAGAGTAAATTACATATAGCCTCACAACTGCCGTTGGTACGAAGCAGAGAAATGGTTCTGGTGCGAAGCAGGTAGAATCACTCAGCGATCGGCTGTGCAAAAGTGGAGAAAAAAAACCTCTGAAAATGATTCCCCTTTAAATCCGACACAACTGTTTTAAAAGTAGCAGGTCAGGCACAGTCAAGGCTTACAGCATCTGTGTGAAAACTCACGCTTGTAACTTTTGGTTCCGCATTATACATCTTCGCGCCACAACACTGTACAAACTGCATGCACCGAACAGTTCTGTCTGTACCGAACGGTTCAATACGAATACACGTACCGTTACACCCCTAGTTGTTAATGATTAATAAATATTGAAAAGTTCATGACAAGTCCGATTTATAACACAGAGAAAAGTTCCAGCGGTGGCACAGCAAGAGCTTTCAAGCCTGAAAAGATGCAGTTCTAATTTATAATGAGAGCGGCAAGTGACTGAGTTTGGCACCAACCAAACTGACACGCTATATATGGATTAAAGATTTATCAATGTCCCCAGTTTTCCTGTTATTTACGATGCATCTCTGGCATACAGATTCATAGATTTCTTATAATGAATGCGTGGAAGGTAGTTTTTAGAGATCGTTGTGAATAGGATCACGGGTGAGTGAGTGAGTGAGTGTTACCGCCATAAGGGTGGACGAAGAATAGTCAACAAATGCACATGATCCTACGATTAATAAACAAAACTTTTAATCGAAAATGTTTCTTTTTTTTTTGATGCGACCCTCCCCCTCTTTTGGATTTTGGATCAGTCCAGTAAAATAGTTACATTGTATTCAAGCCGTGCTCAAAGCGAGAACTGCAGATTAAACTGCAAATGTATTTTCTTTTTGCACGGTGGGCCATAGGCTACGCGGTTTTAACATTGGCCGGCAGTTTGGGAAATTCCCAGATTCTCCCAGCCAGTCCAACAACCCTGGTTGCAGATCTAGTTAATAGTTAATCTGGTATTGTTGGAAATATTTGGTGCAAACCTGCTAAAAAAGCAAACGCCCCCCCAAGAGAAGCTCAGCGCCCCCTTTCCAAAATATTGATTCCAGCTCCTGGGTTGAGAAATGCTATATTTTGATAAATGTCAGATTGTTATTTTTTTCAGACAATGGACCCCGGTGTTGGAGATGGAGAGGTTTTTAAGGAAATTACCATCAATGTATCACTTCGCAGTCTTTTCACAAGGTCAGAGATTCATCCATAACTCTTGAAACTAATGCCAGCAAACATGTCTGACCTTTAATGTGGCACTTCCTTCGCATGACGATAGCAGATGATTGGGGTTTTGGATGCAGTTTCGTCAAATATCCGCCAGGTGGCGTCTAGAACTTGCAAGCAGCAATAAAGTGGTTTGTAATGTCGGATCTTTTGATTTTATGGATCTTTTAATCTAGTTCGGTATCAATAACTAGAAATGATAGTCATCATTACTATAGGAACATCCCTTTTTTGTTCTGTTTACATTGTATTTGCACAAATGTGAATGTGTACAAGAGAGTAAATCCTGTAATTGCATTATTTTTATAAAAAATGTATGTGCGTGACATCTCACATTTGGAATGTAGGCCTTAACATTTAGCCCACTTTATAGAAAATACCGATATATATTGTGTACTGGAATTCAACCTAAATATATCGGAATATGATTTTTGGTCCATATCGCCCAGCCCTAGGTAGGCCTACAACTATGGAGTGGTGATACGTTGTGTGGCCAATGAAAAACGAAACATAATTAATACAGTACGCCTGTGTATGTGACACAAAAGTGACAATTTTATATTTTGACTGGTAACAAAAGTGCTTGGCGGGTAGATTTTCTGATCTGCCATGTGTCAACAACACAACCCACACTTAACAGGTACAATGACAGAGTTATTAGCCTACTGAATTAAGTCCAGAGGGTAGCAGGGAATTATGGGTGGCTTTGGTGCCAGTGTTTAGGCGAGATAACCTGGGTTGAACAGGCATAGTAGGAGGAGCAGCCTGCGTTTAAATGCCATATGAGCACATAACGCATAACGCTCTCTGCCGATAGAAAACAATTGACAAAAGCGCGTCCTATGTTCTCTTGCTAGGGTTGGTCATTGAGAACATATTGTATGTTTGCAGATGACAGAATTCTGTGTGTGTGTGGGCCTTTTCAGGTACAGCATCACACCAGATAAGCTCATTGACTTCGGCCCGATGAAATGTGGCTCTAAGTCCAGCCAGACATTCACCATCAAGAATGAGGGAGAGTTCAAGACAAATTACCAGATCGTCTGTCATGCTAGCTTGCTTGAGTAGGACACTGTTGCTTTGTTTGAATTCACACATGACATTAATTGATTTCATCATGGAGCTTTTAACACGCTTCAACTGTTTGTGTGAACATACCGTGAAACAAATCAGTGTTAGCTATAGCGATCACCATCACCATAGTAACTCTTTCTTACAGGTCTGATGTTACAAGATTGTCTTCTGACGGCCGGTCCTGCAAACAGAAATCGGTCAGTGCAGAAAAAGCAGTGCAAACTAGGCAGGGCCTCTTGATTGTTTAAGTCCAGCTACTCTGTTCTGAAACCAGAGTCACCAGAGGACACCAGCTATCTACTGATGCAACGTAATGATCCCCTCTCCTCATCTCTAACGCAGTCCTTGCAGAGGTCCCTGGATACGGGCATTTTTACGGTGTCTCCCAGCAGCGGCACCATCGTGCCGGGCACCGAGGAGGTGATCACAGTGGGCTGTCAGACACAACAACTGGGCAGCTTTAAAGAGTGTCTGCTTGTGGATATCAGTGGCCGTGACCCAGCTGACCAGCCTGGAGGCATGGTGTACCATCTCCTAGTTGACGTGTGCCTGCCTGGTGAGCTCTGCTGCAGAGGCCTAGGTGTCAGTAGCAAGCAGGACATGTTGGAGGCTAAATGTGACAACCAGACTCATTCTAGTGTCATGGTCAGCTGTGAGTTCTCTGATTGTGTTTCTGTGTCTCTGTGCAGAGATAGGGTTAGACTATGCTTCCATCTTTGAGGACCACTTCGTATGCAACAACAGAAGGGAACTAATGTCGGAGCCATACTGTGAAGCCGAGGGCGTGTTTATCCGGGAGGACAAGACGTTTGTCTTCAACGGTGTCTGTGTGGGGGGCGTCGGCCGCGCGCACTTTAAAATCACCAACGTCAGCAAGCTGCCGTGCGTCTTCAAGCTGTCCATCCTGTGTGATAGTGATGAAGAGACCTTTATGGTGTTTCCTGATAAGCTCTCCATTGATGGCCTGTCTCACAGCTTTGCTGAAGTCACCTTCAAGCCACTGGCCCTTCAGCTCCACCAGGCTGTGTTTGAGGCTTCGCTTTATGACACGCCCAGGCATGCTCTCTCTGTCTGTCTGTCTGTCTGTCTGTGTGTGTGTATGTCTGTGTCTGTCTGTGGCACACACATACATTTTATATTACATATACTTTCATTGCCAGGCTACATTTAACATGTAGCGTATGCGGACTGGGAAACAGTTCATGACCCTTTATGAGTCCATAGACCTTGTGTAAAATATCTAAATAGAAGACTGTTCTATTTTTATGCTTCTCCGCAGCATATACGCTCCAGTTATGCGCTAATCTAATGCCTTATGTAGCCGGTTCCATTGATTATTATGGAAGCATATTGCTGCAGCATGCATTCTGCGTACAATGTAGCCTAGTGATTAGTTGTGCTTTTGTTTGTGCCAGTATTCTGTCCATGGTGGACAAAAAGGACCTACAGATTCATCTGGCAGGAGAGGGGATCTTCCCCCAGGTGACTGTGGTGCGCCCAGCCCTGTTTAACAACCAGATGAACCCCCTGCTGGCCTTTGGGTCCCTGTTGGTGGGACGCAAGCACACCCTCCCTCTGGTGCTCAGCAACCGGGGTACTGTGTCGGCTAAGGTCAGTGGTCACGTTGCCCCTCCTGCGTTACCACTCACCGCATGTTGCTAACCGCATAACCGCATGTTGCTAACTGCATGTTGCTAACCGCATGTTGCCAACCGCATAACCGCATGTTGCTAACTGCATGTTGCTCGCCACATGACCGCATGTTGCTAACTGCATGTTGCTAACCGCATGTTGCTAACCGCATGTTTCTTGCCACATGACCGCATGTTGCTAACCGCATGTTGCTCGCCACATGACCGCATGTTGCTAACTGCATGTTGCTCGCCACATGTTGCTCAGGAGCAACAGGTGGAGAAGCCTCCTGCGGGGACTCCTGCGTCATTTCCCTAGTTTCCATCATAACCGTATCATGTACCGTAAGCACTGCAGAAAATGTAACTGCACACTCCGTGGAACGTTTGTGTGCTGTGTAGGTTTACATTGCGATGGAGGATACGCAGGGCATTTTCACTCTCAAAGCTGCTGCTGGAAATGCCTGCAGTGTCCAGGCCGAGCATCTAGAAGGAGTCGCGAGATCGGGTACAGCCTCACATGAACCTACCACGTCTGCATCATCTAGACAGAACAGCAGATGCTCCCTAGGCCATCCATTGGATGTAGCAACAGCTTGTGTCTCCTTAGGGCTCCAGGCCGAGATCGGCTATTTCGTGCTCGAGGCTGGGCAGCAGGTGGGATATGAGGTGAGCTTCTCTTCCCAAGTGCCGCTGAACGCCATAGGGAAGATAATGATCGATGTGGAGGGGAACCCCTACAAGACCATTGTACAGCTGCTTGGAGAGGCCTACCAGGGCATCATCACCCTGGACCACATCAGCAGGCCTTCACAGCTGGAACAGGAAAGTAAGAGTCTAAGGCAAACCACATTCTAATGTCAAAACCTGTACAATCATTGTGTCCAAGTTATACGTGGACCTCATTTGATGTGCTGTATCTTTTGTGTTTGTATGCCACAGGTGATTGTAAGGCGCTAGATTTTGGACACTGCCACATGGGCACTCAACGTAAGGAGCACTTCATCCTGACCAACCACAGCAAGGGCAGTACGCTGAGGTTTGAGTGGCCGTCGACTTGTCCCCAGGTGTCTTTCTCTCCAAAGGTATATAAAGCACAAGCCTCGCACTTAGTGTAACTGGTTGGACAAAGCATCATAGAAGGCGATTACAGCAAAACAGACGCTTGCTCAACTGTTACTGGAGGACAGGGCGAAAAGGGGCGGGGCTTCGGATTGGTTAATTACCTTTCCCATGGACCATGTGTGTTCTGAACAGGTAGGCCACCTGCATGCTGGCTGCGCTAAAAAAGTGACTGTCACCTTCTACTCCAAAAAGCCAGTGACACTGTCTGGAAACCCAATAAAGTGCCAGGTATGTCAGGTGGAGTTTCAGCAAACGTTGGTGGCCAACTGGGATGATTCCCCATGCGTCGTTTGGTGGCCACCCACTTCGGCACAGAAGAGTGACAGCAAGAAGGTACGCACCCCCACACACTGCCATGTTCTCTTCATGCAGCCTGACAGCATAATATCACGACCGCAATGCATGATAGCATGATAGCTTAATAGCATGATAGCATGATAGCACAACCGCAATGCATGATAGCTTGATAGCATGATAGCTTGATAGCATGATAGCATGACCGCAATGCATGATAGCTTGATAGCATGATAGCACGATAGCATGATAGCATGACCGCAATGCATGATAGCTTGATAGCTTGATAGCACGATAGCATGATAGCTTGATAGCATGATAGCATGACCGCAATGCATGATAGCTTGATAGCATAATAGCTTGATAGCATGATAGCTTGATAGCATGACCGCAATGCATGATAGCTTGATAGCATGATAGGATGATAGCATGATCGCAATGCATGATAGCTTGATAGCATGATAGCCTGATAGCATGATAGCATGATAGCTTGATAGCATGACCGCAATGCATGATAGCTTGATAGCATGATAGCATAATAGCTTGATAGCATGATAGCTTGACCGCAATGCATGATAGCTTGATAGCATGATATCACGACCGCAATGCATGCTAGCTTGATAGCACGATAGCATGATAGCACCACAGCAATGCATGATAGCTTGATAGCATTATAGCATGAAAGCACGATCGCATGATAGCATGATAGCACAATAGCACGACAGCAATGCATGATAGCTTGATACCATGATAGCATGATAGCTTGATAGCACGATAGCATGATAGCATGACAGCAATGCATGATAGCATAATAGCACGACAGCATGATAGCATGATAGCACGACAGCAATGCATGATAGCTTGATAGCATGATAGCATAATAGCACGACAGCATGATAGCACGACAGCAATGCATGATAGCTTGATAGCACGATAGCACGATAGCATGATAGCATGATAGCACGACAGCAATGCATGATAGCTTGATAGCTTGATAGCATAACAGCATGACAGCAATGCATGATAGCTTGATAGCATGATAGCACGATAGCATGACAGCATGATAGCGCGACAGCAATGCATGATAGCATGATAGCATGATAGAACAATAGCAAGATAGCTTTAAAGCTTGATAGCACGATAGCAATGCATGATAGCGTTATAGAAGATAGCATGACTGATAGCATAATAATATGATAGCTTTAAATAGCATGATAGCATGATATTATGGGTGTAACGATTCACCGATACCGGTTATAACAGTAACGGTGCGACTACATAAATTTGACAACACCTGGATTAATTTTAATGACTACGCATGCATGTGTCACAAAGTTATTTAATTAATTCTTCCTTTTAAAAATAATATAGTGTGTGCATAGCGTGGAAGCCATACAGTCGGACATGGTAAATAGCGCTTCATAACAACAATGCATTTGTTTAATCAGTAAGAGTTCAGTTCAACATTGCAAGGCAAAGGCAACAAGCTGCATACTTAACCACCCCATCCAGAAATTTAGATGAGAATAAGACCTTTGCTGTAACCAACGTCAATTCATCATTAAAGCTCATTTTCAGTGAGCTACTAGTAGACTCTTTCTGTCATGGAGAATAACGTTTTAAACATATATCGCACTGAGTAGAAAGTGCGATCAGAAAAACTGACAGACGCAAGTAGATAATCTGAAATTTTAATAGCCTGAAATTATACCCCATTTAAATTATTACACTATTTCCGCATTTCAACCGTTCTGCCAAGCATGTCTCGCAAAACTCAAAACTTTTCGCTGAATTCTGAGAATAGATTAAGCCCCCAGGATCGAGCAGGAGGCTTGCTTCTTTTCTGGGTCTCAAATCTTGTATATAATATACTACATACAGTATCTACATTAAATGTTTAGAACTGTAACAGATTGCATCTTATTGCATATATCGTATCGCACCGAATAACATTGCATCGTTCCATTTTAAAATGTATCGTCCCTGAATCGTATCGCAGCCTATATCAGATCGTTTTATAAGGGCGAGATGCACACCCCTACATGATAGCATGCTTGACTGATAGCACGATAATGTGATAGCGTGACTGTTAGCACTATAATGTGATAGCATGACTGGTAGGACAATAATGTGATAGCAGGATAGCGTGACTGTTAGGACAATAATGCGATAGCAGGATAGCGTGACTGTTAGCACGATAATGTGATAGCGTGATAGCATGACTGTTAGCACGATAATGTGATAGCGTGACTGTTAGCACGATAATGTGATAGCGTGATAGCATGACTGTTAGAACGATAATGTGATAGCGTGATAGCATGACTGTTAGCACGATAATGTGATAGCGGTATAGCATGACTGTTAGCACGATAATGTGATAGCGTGACTGTTAGCACGATAATGTGATAGCGTGATAGCATGACTGTTAGAACGATAATGTGATAGCATGACTGTTAGCACGATAATGTGATAGCAGTATAGCATGACTGTTAGCACGATAATGTGATAGCGTGACTGTTAGCACGATAATGTGATAGCAGGATAGCATGACTGTTAGGACAATAATGTGATAGCGTGATAGCATGACTAGCACGATAATGTGATAGCGTGATAGCATGACTGTTAGCACGATAATGTGATAGCGTGATAGCAAGATAGCTTGTGAATGCTGTATTGTATGCTGCTAGGCTTCCTGGGATTGCACACTGTGACTGTGCCTACAGGTGTTGAGAACCAGAGCTGAGCCGGCCTACTCTGTGGTGGCAGGGTCTCAGAAAGCTGTGGAGCTGCGCATCTACGCTGTGTGTGACTACACTGTGTTCAGCTGCAGTCCTGAGCCCATATGCTTCAAAGACACCATGCTGTTCTATAACAGGGTCCACCAGTGAGTCCTCCTCTGCATGGCTGTATGATTTACGCTAAAGCAAAATCATTACAGTTATTGTAGAACCTTGGGGTTATTAGGTGGGTTAAGAGGTGCGTTCAGAATTGGCAAATGTTCATGGAGAACGCATTTGCTTTGAGAATGACATTTGAACGTTTTGTGTAAACATTCCAAAATTAGTAGATTCAAAGTCACTATTTCTCCAGCGTCAATGTGTGTTAGCAAGAACTAGCCTATACCTCCTCAGACGGTTTGCTTATGTTTGCAGGTGTTCGCGGCAAACTCAAAGCAAACGGAAAACCGTTTGAATATGAAACGTTCACTGTGTGTGTGTGTGTGTGTGTGTGTGTGTAGCCTGGATTTGATCAACAAGGGCAATGTTAAGTTGGAGTACACTTGGAATGTCCTCATGGATCCAGTCAGTGATGACACAAGCCACCAAAATGGTACAGTACCCGTAGAGTTTAGTGTGAGGATATGTTTGTGTCTCTTTGCCTCTTTAGTCAGTCAGGGCACGCTCAATAGAAAATGGTGCTAATAAGTTGTTGAAATTGGACCACCTTTATGCCTCTCATTATGTCCTAGAATTCATTTCAAACTTAGCCTAGTTTGAATGTTCTACCCAAATGGGAGTTTACACGTTACTAACATTTTATGGGTTGCACCAACTGAAATAGGTCCAATGTAGACATAAGTTACAACTTAAGTCTTACAGCTAACAGCTAGCCCTTAGTAGGTGTAAAAAGTCCAGCGGAATATAGTGTTTGGTATGGCGCATCGTTTCCAGAGGCGGGATAACGATTGATGAGGAGTCATTTATAGGCCTGCCTATGACTGTCCCTCCCCCCGCAGGTGGTGTGACCCCCTCCTCCAGGCCAGTCAGCAGGGCCTCCAGGCCTCTGGTGTCGTCCGAGCGCCCGTCCAGCGCCCTGGCCACCATAGCGGCCCGGGTGCTGGGAGACCCGGAGGAGGTTCCCTTCAGAGTGGAGCCCAGCATGGGGATCCTGGAGCCGACCACTACGCTCACATGTAAAGTCCACTTCACACCCCGGAAGGTGGCACGTTACCGTGGCAGTCTGACCTGCAGGTGGGGCAAATACTAGAAGCACCATATAAAATATATTATGAATGCAAATAGATGCATTTTTTTTTACTACTAATTACCAGAAATTGCAATTATGTGTCTGTATTTATCGGTTCAAATTGTCAAGCACTTGCTGTTACGGCTGTCGCAGTGAAGAACATGTACATGCGATGATTAGGTTGGCCCAATACTGCGGTCTGCAGTATTAGTATTATCACCATTTTGTTGTTTTTGTTTTGAATGGTCAAGATTGTGGGCAGAGCTTCTGAAATAGTGTGATTCTGGGGCATTTAGACAACATGATCTCAGTCCATGGTGAGACAATTGTGTTCTGACTGTACGTAGGAGATCACGTGTAACATCCACCTCTAACCATACTAGCCAGTCATTCTAACCATACGAGCATGTATCATTCGCCGGCATTTTTTCCACCAGTTCTGCTAGTGTCTTGCCTGTTAGCTTTAGCTAGCTGTGATGACGAGGTAGCTAATATGGGAGTGGGTTTGTGTTCAGCTCCGAGACCCGATTTGAATATGGTAACAATAAACACAATTACGCACTCACCCTGTTCCAAACCACGTTTGGAACAGGTATCCAGTGCGCGCCGCACGATTGTCCTTGTGCACGGGGATTTCATAACAATGCGCAACTGAGCATATTGGAGCTGCGAACATAGTGGCTAGAAGTCACTCTCACAAAGTGGGCCTAAATATTTTTTCATGTTTGCACAAAGATTTTTAGTCGCATTTGTGAGTGAAATGGTCGCACTGTAAGAGCCCTGCGATCTGACTTCTGCGCCCGTCACTCAGTGACAAATGTACAGCTTATCGAAATACCGGAAATTTGTTTAAAAGTCAGATCACCGTTATTGAAAAAGTCTATATCGCGATATATATTGATATTGAATTATTGTCCAGTCCTAGGGACAACATATTCCATTTTCTTTCCCCACATGAAATACAGACCCTGTCCCAAAATAATCACTTGAGTGTGTGTGCGCTGCATGGTGAGCTTCCCAGACTAAGTCCAGCACTTTACTATACTGTAGTAAAGTGCTGTAAAGCGTAAGTGTAACGTCAGAGTGTTGTAAATACATACACTCCCAAAGGATACAACTGGCTAATACGGGGCTGGGCACATTTGTGCTTCGATAGCGCACACGCCCTAGATCAGACGTCATAAAAAAAAATCAACTGTAAACATTGCGGTATCAGCGGTTGCTTGCCACGGCCTGCGGTTGGGTTAGCAACACTGCGATATTGCAATATTGCGGCTATCGCGACAGCCCTACTTGCTGGAACTGTTTTCCGTTGCGTCTTCATGCATCTTGTGACCATTGAGACCATCTATTTGTGTTCTCTGTACTACAAAAGGCATGCAGAAATATCTGGCCTCAGATTGATCATAGGTACAAAATAGCCATTAAATAATCGGCAATATTATGGTGTAAAAACCCTTGGAGTTTCCCATTGACTTGCATGGAATGCTGGTTCATTCTGGTCTGCATAAAGGTGCCAAATCCCATCCCATTCCCATTCCAAAAATCTAATGTGGAAGTGCAATCTGTTAGAGCCTCTATGTATTCTCTATGGTACTACAGTGTAGTTAACCTGGTCTAACCCGGTCTAACCCGGTCTAACCCGGTATAACCTGGTCTAACCTGGTCTAACCCGGTATAACCTGGTCTAACCCGGTCTAATATTGTTTTATCCGGTCTAACCCGGTCTAACCTGGTCTAACCCGGTCTAATATTGTTTTATCTGGTCTAACCCGGTATAACCCGGTATAACCTGGTCTAACCTGGTCTAATATTGTTTTATCTGGTCTAATATGGTTCCACATTTATGTGTATCTTCCATGTGTGGCAGCATCCCCAATCTCCAGGACGGGGTCCAGCCTCCCTGCATCTCTGTGTGTGGCAACAGCCTGCTGCCAGCGTGTCACTTCATGCTGGAGGAGTCTGACTACCTCACCAGGAGCTGCTGCAGCGCTGAGCACGCCACCTTGGACCCCAGCACCAGGGTGGTAGAGTTCTCCTCCATCGGCTGCTCTATACCCACTACTAGGTACCACACAATGTCTGCATTTCATCAGCATATGTTTTTAATCATGTGTAATCATGTTTCAGCAAATGATCAGCATACGCTATCCAAAGAAATTTATCAGAGTACAATTACCAGGGGTGCACATTTGTCAGCTTTCAGCGAAATTCTCAGTTTTTAATCCAAAATAGGTTATTTGTGTGACTCGTATAGATAAGTCACGGGAAATGAAATGAGACCCCTCTGATTTGTCAAAAGAATGCTTCCTGCTTCTGTGATGGTAAGTGCACCTAGGTACACCGAAGACTGGGAGGGCCGTCGGGGTGGGCCGAGGTGCGAGGGTTTTTTAATAGGCATGCTGGTTTTTACAGCAGGGCATTCCAGTCGAACCCTATTGAGAAGTGAAAAAGGGGCAGACACCACCCCATGTTGCAGTGCAGTGATGTGAGTCAAGCGACCCGTACACATGAGCACTTTCTCATTTTATGGATTATATATTATATATTACACATTTAGACGACATTCGCAAAATGGAACAATGAGCACGGCGGCCTGTGTTTCATATCTAGGAATAATCCTCTGAATTAATTGCGATAAGATCATATACAAGTGTTCCAGCAAACTTAGGTTCTTGTTTTGTAGAACAAAGAATCTAAATGGTTTTATTAAGAAACTCTGAGTGACATCATTGATACAGTGTCATTTTGATTATGCGTGTTCTGCTTGGTATAGTAGCTTGACAAGTAAAAATAAGAAGAGGCTTCAAGTGATGCAAAATAATATTAGACTAGATTTGCATTGAATGCAACTCCCAGGACACATATTGGTAGTGATGAGTTCAGAAAGGTTAGACTGATGCCAGTGCAGCTGAGAGTAGATCAACAGATGTTACTCACATGGACAATATTGTCAATGGGCGTGTTCACAGATAAACATGGTCCATGCTCAGCATGTCTAGAACACCAGGGCGTGTTCACAGATAAACATGGTCCATGCTCAGCATGTCTAGAACACCAGGGCGTGTTCACAGATAAACATGGTCCATGCTCAGCATG
>JAODTR010028655.1:0-22380 GCA_025399935.1 Amblyopsis rosae
TCTCTCTCTCTCTCTCTCTCTCTCTCTCTCTCTCTCTCTCTCTCTCTCTCTCTCTCTCTCTCTCTCTCTCTCGCCTCTTTACCCTCTGTTGTATTTATCTCTGTGTATCCTCTCACCTCCCCTCACCTCCAGCATGATTCCTCAGTATGATACATTTGACGTATTTGTCTTGTCCCTCTAAAAATGAGCTGGAGGGTCAAGGCAAATCTATCTTCTCGGAGAGTGGTCATGGTCAAGCCGTTCTCGAGACACGAGACATCAGTCATTACAGTGTGCCGGGCTCTGTGGTTTCGGCAGGCCTTTTACAGTACAGTTGAGGCATATGTTCTGTCCGACCTCAGCTAGCCTCTCCAGTAAGTTTGGCTGATAAATCATTATTGATCGAGTACAAGGAGAGACAGAATGAACATGTTAGGTCTGTGGATACAATTCGATTTGGATTGAGAGTGTTACTGTTTACTGGACACATTAAAGTAAATGTTATTCACATTTGTATGGCCTGTACACTCATTTTCTTAAAAATAATAATAAATGCATTTAAAGAAATAACACAAATACATAAAAAACTGGTTCCAAATAGTTTTGCTTATGAAGGGATTACACTAATCTGTATTGTACTATTAGCACCTTTGCAACACTGTCAAAATCACATTGTCACAAATATAGATAAGATACCGATACCTTATCTACATTGGTGTAATTTCTACGTAACATAAATAGCGAAGTGGATCCACCCTTGGATGGAAAATCACTCCATAACACCGGCACTAATTGAAAATCCCATTTAATCTACTGCAAAGCCCTCCCAAGGCTGGATGGGACACGGAATAGACAAAGCCACCCGTTCCTGATTAAAAATGGCAAGTCCCAAGACACCCCAAAACACTGGTGCATCGCAGGCTGTAAATATGAAGACATGCACAGCGTCATGTCTTATTGTCGGATCTTCATTTTGCTGTGTTTTCGGCAGTTAAACACTGAGGTCTGAACTGAGTGACAATGCAGTATATGTAGTATTAACAGTATATGGTGTGTGTGTAGTGTACATACGGTCATATGGAGTGATGGGTGCATCTAGTTATAGTGGTGATATAAAGACATTACGATGCCCTCAGTTGCTCGTGACAAGTTTGTGTGTTTTATTGTGTGTATCTGTGTGAGTGCTGATAATGTATTTTCGTGGTACATCACAAGGCCACATACTGTCGCCAGGCTCATTAGCCCGACCGCGGTGGCCGCTTGGATCCAGCCAATCGCTGCTCTGTTCGCCAGTGCCATTTGCATGTGGTCCAGGAAGAGATAATTAGAAGGATCTCTGCCTGTCACTGTTAATCTGGGACTTAGTGAAGGGCTGTGACGACAGTGGCCTGATTGGTCGACGCACGTCAGGGCACTCTAACACGCGCACACTCACACGCACGCATGTATGTTCACTGTGCACTTGCAGTTACATGCACACAGAGCGCTGCAAACAACGCACAGAAACGTACACAGTCACACACACGCATACACACACGCGCGCGCCTACACACACACACACAAAAAGGCACATTAACACATTACATTACGCACAGATGTTGCTATTGTACATTGAGCCCTTCTTTCTCTCTGACCTATATACAATGTTATTGCCATGTTAAGCGGTCAGGGTTCAATTATCCCTTGCGTTCTCTAGTGGATTGCATCAGAGCTTGTTCTCCATTGGTATGTGAATGGCAGCTTGTTGACTCAGTGACTGTTTACATCAGTTCTACTATACTGTTGACACAGGTTTTATATCCCTGTTCTCATAGACTGTGCTTGTTGCTTCCCAAACAGACGGAATGTTCACTAAGCCCTCTAAACAAGCCCAGCTGTCAGTCTATACTTACACACAAGTGCGTTTGCATGCACGCACGCACACACACACACACACACACACGCACACACACACACACACAAACAACAGCCACATCTATGTACATATCATTACACCCAAATATACTCTATCTATATATATATATATATATATATATATATATATATATATATCTCCTGTCAGTGCCATTGATCAGTGACACTGGCCTCAATCAGGAGTTGGTCTCCGGGTGCTGCACAGCGGCTGCCGACTGCTCCCTTGAGGGATGAGTTAAATGCAGAGAACAAATTTTGCTACATGTATGTGACAACAAAGGCATCTTTTTATACACACACGTGCCCAAAATGCAAACAAGTGCACACACACGCACACACATTGATATATCATCTGATTTATCCAATCAATCCCACTTGGGGTGCAGCTAAAGCATTGACTGAGATTAAAAATAAAACACGTGCCAATTAAAACCTCTTTCACGTGATTACAGAGCTGACTCAACAGCATGATGACATGATGTAAAAAAAAAAAAAATGGCCAAGTGTCATCCGCAGGTGTATGTAAAAATACACCGCCAAGTCATGCTAACTATTCTAATTCAAACCCCTTTAGAAGAATGGTCCTTTTCCCCAAAACCTTTTACAAGCAACTGACAGAGGGCATTTTGTAGCAGATTGTTCGCCACTGTGGGACTGTTTAATGGTGCATGTTGAGAGAAGAGTCAGCACTGGTTGCGACCTCTTGCGTCCTGTGCTGTGACCCAGCGTTGCAACTGATGGCACATAATAGTTGACACTTGACTTCAGGGGCTCTTTAAGTAGCAAAAGCCACCGAGGCCCTGCTCTCCAATTCCAATGCAGGTCATCTGTCTGCTCATTGCTACACTCCATCTGCGCGCTCTGATTCCATTTCTTTTTCTTTTCTTTTTTTTATGCTTTGTCAAAGACAAAAGATAAACACACTCACATACTTACCTGGATTGGAATAGCGTATCCTGGCCCTCCCTGGTCCCTGTGCTATTACAGGAAAACACAGAGGTGCACTTGTCTTGACACTTGTCTAAAGGCAACTCAAGTGAACACTCCACCTGGAATAAGACCTGATGTCTCCACAGTTCTCTTTTATTCTCCTGTATTACCACCTTCATACTCTTTTGGTACATTTAGCTAAATGCAAACAAAGTATTCATATAAAATGTAGAATTGATCTATTGTTGTGTACTTTTAAATATTGTTCATTACTTCAATCTTGGACTTTACTGGTCTTGATTGAAACGTCCTTATGTTGACTTAGCTATGGTTTTGGTTACTACAACACTATATAGACTGATGGAGTATGTACTCTAACAAAAGCCTGTATTGGGTTTCAGATTGTGTATTTTTGTATGGTCATGAGCTTCATTGTAGACCTCTTGATTGGTATGGTATGGTTTATTAATACCAAAATTATTATTAATTAATTTAAATATATTTAGTATACATATATATATATATATATATATATATATATATATATATATATAACAATAACAACATAACAACAACAACAGCAGTAATACTAAATTATCCTTAGATTAATGTCTTCAAAATGTCTTAATTAGTTGGAACTTATTATTTACTTATTATTTATTTTACGTACTGTATTTCAAACAGTTGCATTATATTCTAATTTATCTACATTATTTTAGTAGTATATTATCACATGGAAAACTTTCTTTCTGCCATAATGGGTTTTTCCCTCAGGGCAGAAGCTTTAAGTTCCAAGCGCTTAAACAGTTTTTCTCTCTTTACACTTTAGACGACGGGGTGTCTGAGAGCTTCACCGCTCCGCCCAACAGCAGCATCCCCCTCCCTTTGTAAGATGCAGGGGATGGCCTTGATGTGACAGCCTGCAATGTTAGCCCAAGTTGTTTTTGACAGAAGACAAAGGAAAAAGCGAGGGAGATAAAAAAAGTAAATACAGTGAAACCTAAAAGCAGTATTTTCTCTTGAGGTAAAATGATATCCTCTCCTCTTAGTTAAAGTATATACAGATGTTTATGTATTTATTAACATATTTATTTGTACATTTTAACCAGCATATTTTCTGCATCATTAAAACCTGCTGGCTTGAATTCATTTGCTCTCCGTAGACATTTGTGATGAAGATGGACTCTTTGAATGCAAGACCTAGGCTTACTTTTTCTGAGGGGTTTTGATTATTTATTTATTTGCTTAAAAAAAAGGAAAAATGATAATATGAAAACAGCTCTTCCGCTTTCCACAGACTGAATGAAATGAGGTTTTGTTTGACGTATTTTGCTTCTACATGACAGCCTATGAGAATGCCAATGACAATCATAGGAAAGGACATTTAGATTACTGTAGAGGCTCCCTGGCCTGTCTCCTTCTATCTGACCACCTATCACTCTGTCCCATTTGTAATCTGTCTCCTCTTCATCTTGAGCATGACTGAAGATGAAGAGCTCATCAGAGGGGTACAGGGCGTGTGTTGTTTGTCTGAATATGTGCGAACACATGTTTGTGTGTCTGAGTGTGTCCAGTCAGTGTCTCTATTCTGAATAGTTGGCAGGCCTACAGTACAGTACGTTTGACCCTTGGTGTGTACCTAGCAATCAGTCAGCCTATCCCACTGTCTGAGTGCTTCTCCTCCAGCCTTGTCCAGAGTGCTGTCCTTATCAACGTGCTGTATAGACCTTTTTTCTAGCACTTGCTGTTCTCAAGGTGAGCCGGACTTCCTTCAACCTTTTGTAGCTACATTTCTATTTTCATATCTAGGTAAACTTTATATTTGTATATACTAAACATACATTCAATATAAAGTGCTGGCTCATTTAGTTCATTCGTTCTATCTATCTATCTATCTATCTATCTATCTATCTATCTGTCTGTCTGTCTGTCTCTCTATCTTTCTTTCTTTCTTTCTTTCTTTCTTACAAATACCTGCAGTTAGCTCAGACCATGCTAGGAGCAAATGCATTTCAAGTTAAGGTTGTGCTATATGTGTTGACCATGTCTGTATGCCGTAGAATGTGTAGAGCCGTAGAATGTGTAAACATTCTTATTTATGCATAGCTTTTTAATCCCATGTCAACCCCTTCCGTCTTTGTGAAGGAAGGACGTGTAGCTGTAAGATGTATTACAAATCTGTTTTTATCTTGTATATAAGAATAAATTATGAATAATTACATTGGTGCTACAACTCCAACTGACTCAATGAGTCAAGATTGCGATTATGCTGAAATTTTCAACAAATACAAAACAACTAAATTGCAGCGGAGGAGATGTATGGATTGTAAACGTGTGCCTGTACAGATGTTTAATCTCCCACTAAGAAATCTGTCCCGAGTTCAATGTCAGAAGACTGTTATGGAACAGATTTAGTCTGGATTTCACGGTAAAAACAGCTTTCATTGGCCATGGGGATAGTATTAATAGGTGCAGTTAAATCCTCCAGGTGTTACAGGAACATTCATTAGTGTGATGTTTCAAGAAGCCTGTCAGGGCTAATGCATGTATTTGTGCTGTAGCACTTACTGTATGTGTAATGGTGTACTAATATTCACTATTGAATAATAACATCTTTTAGTATTTAGCCTTGTTTTCATTTAAGCCAATAAAATGTGTACAGACAGACATAAAAGACAGTAATTTGGGTAGCCTTGCTTGTTCGTGTAGACATGCTTGTCACTAAGGAGCATATACTGTAGCAACCCCCCCCCTAACACTGCTGGCTTGTATCCACTTTTAGATACCACTGTGTCCATGCAGTGGGGAGGCTGGAGTCTGGGCTGAGGTCTGTCTCTGTGTATCTACATCAGCGAGTGAAGATACTGCTGTATCACTGTCATCTCAACATCTCAGGCCTGACAGCACCGATAATAATCACTCCGTCTTTCTCTTGCATTTCCGTGTGTATTCCTCTCTGGCTCTGCCTCCTTTTTGCCTGCTGCCTTTCGCTTCATGTTGTGTTTCATTTCTCATATCCCCCGAACGACATCTCTTTCTGACCCTATTCATATTCCCTCAATTACAATTCACTTTGAGAATTTATGTGTGCCAAATAAACTGTGTACACGTGCATGCGCAGGCATGCACTTGTGTCAGAGAGCATTTAAAATGGGATTTACCCTCATGGGTGGATGCATTTCTGCATCAGCGAGAGGGAGGGGGAGAGAAGGAAGGAGAGAGGGACAGGGATAGAAGTAAGCTCAGATGTACTGTAGCACTGTTTAATTTCTATATTTATTGGCTGGGGGTTGCAGGGGCTGAAGAAGGGGGCAGATGTTTGTTCAGTGGCGTTGCATATCAGTGACAGGCGGCATCAAAGTGTGACACCACAAATGAAGCTGTCAGACCGGGCCGACAGCTGCGTCCTGAGGCAAACATCCCCAGATCCCACACTTTATTATGATCAGCCATGGAAACCTTGCAGCGAAGGCAAGCAAGAGAGAGAGAGAATCGTCATATCCCCATCCAGTGAGGAATAGCGGTCACAAGAGTGAGACAAAACTATTGCGGTTGTACCATGGTTGTCCATGACGGAATGAATTATAAATGTGTAGGGAGGATTAGGAAACAATGACTGAAAGTCACCAAAATCATTGCCTACTTTCCCCTCTCTCAGCCTGCTAGCTAATTAGCACTTTCAACACCAACATGAGCTCATTAATGTGAGTTCTGCTTATGTAACCCACGTGTACACTGGACACACGCACACACACACACACGCGCGCACACACAATCAAAAGCACACAGAACGCACGCACATGCGTTGCGCCATTATTGCATAAAGCTAATGCAGTTAGAGTAAATCTACTGTTTATGTAACACTGATATTTCGTTAATACTGTATATTTAGCCACATGGTGCTAAGGCAGTTAAACCAGCCTACCCACCCCCATGTCTCACAATTATCTGAGCAATTTCATAATTGTGTGATGAATATCATCAATCACGCTGTAACAATATGTTGCCGGGTAGACGGCATCAACGGCATCTAGAATAGCTGCACCTCTAGCATGTTTCTCCTGTACCTTGTTTGAAATTACATTTTGATTTCAGGTTGGTACTGCTAAGTTGTTGTAGAAACACTGAAATATACAGTAGTTTAGTTTTTTCTTGTTTTTTTTTCTGCACCACATAATTGTGGTACAGTCTATTTGTATAATAGATACAATTCACATCAGCTAATTAGTATCCACACTCTGAGATATAGGGAGGGGGGGTGTGCAGCGAGAGGGTAAGGGTAGATAATTAGACAGAATTAAGCCATCTCTTTTAATCCAGGGCCTGAATGAGAGAGAGAGAGTAGGAGGGTGAATGTGCGCCTCACCCCACATCTCTCTCTCTCTCTCTCTCTCTCCCCCATGTGTGGCAGAGGGTGTGAATGTGTGGGAAAATAGGGGCCTGCTGCCTTAGCACAGCAGAATAGATCAGCTTGTGCTTCTAAGGCTCTAGAAGTGTCCATTGTCATGATGTCACCGCAACTCAAGAAGTCTGACCTCTGGCCCCTATGGATTCATGGCAGCACCGCCACTACACCCCTCCCCCCATCCCTTCTCCCACACACACACACCACCACCCTAAACTGTCGTTGTGCGCCCACTAGGGGGTACCCAAGCCTTTCGCTGTGGAATTCGAGGTGCCCGCGCGACTTCTACTGTTACGCATCGGCAGAGGAATCCGCTCATCAGCGGCTGCCCTGCTCCTACTGTCTCCCTCTCTCCCTCCCCCTCCCCCCCCCTCCCCCCCCTCCCTCCCTCTCCCTGCTGCTGTCTTTGTAGCTCGCTACCTACCAACATAGCGTGTGCCGCCAGATGTCGCAAATACATGATCAGGAGACTGTGGCAACAGTCGAAGTCCAGGCACGTACGGATGGGGGATGTGAGAGCTCTGTGTGTGTGTGTGTGTGTATGTGTGTGTGTGTGTGCGCGTGCGCACACGCTTGTATGTATGTGCTGTGTATCTACGCATGCGCGCGCGTGTCCGCATGCGTGTGGGCACAGCGGGTCAGCAGACTGTCCCTCACACGTTTGATATTTTATGCATAAGAGAGCAGCCTAGTGCAGGAGGATAAGCGCGGTTGTGACAGAGCCGTCTCTCCGCCGCAATCCGCCGACCTCAGCACTGTGGAGCCCACAGTCGCGTCAACAATAGAGAGAGGGGCTGATGGGGAGAAAGAGGGAGGAGGGGGGGGGGGGGTGCTAGAAGACCGGGAGAGCTGCTTCAGCTGCTGAAATAAGGTGGGGAAGCAATAGTGGCTGACAGCACAGTTGTAATAAAACGAGTACGATTATGCGCTACATTGTGTTTACACGCTCACTGTAGTATTCGCACGTTGAGAGCACGCGTGTGTGCGTGCGCGCATGCGTGCACGCGTGTGTGCGTGCGTGCGTGCACGCTAAGCAGCACTGTCAATACACATAAGTTTGACTCTCTATAGTGAATACGGTCTAGTTACAAACAGTCAGCGCGAGAAAAGTGTGTGACAAAGATACTTTCTTTTTCCACTTGGGTTGGGAAGAGGAGGGTCATCTTGTCCCTCTCTTGGCCCTTCATTGAGGAGGAGAGGCCCCCGAGTGGAGTTTTCCCAAACTTTGCCCTCTCTCTCTCTCTCTCTCTCTCGCTCTCTCTCTCTCTCTTGCTCTCTCGCTCTCTCTCTCCTTCAGGGGGAAAAGTTTAGTGCCAGCCTGCTTTTGTAGTTGGCCTCAAAAGAGTTGCGGCAGTCAGCATTAAAAGGCGCAGATCTGAGAAGCCTGCAACTGAAATACCTACAGAGGGAGGAGAAGAGGGGTGGTAGTGGTGTTGGGGTGGCAAACCGATGGAGACATTAAAGAGGGACGTTAAATGCTCCTCTTTATCCCTCCTTTGTAGTGCTGCTTCACCGCCACCCGTGACAACAACAACAAAAAACCTAAAGTAAAATCGCAACCATTTTGTTTCTCGTTATATATATTTTTTTCCTTCTTGTTTAGGCTTTGAATCTTTTTTTTCCCACACGGTCTCTCTTGTGCTCGTGTTCAGTTGTGGAGAGGCTGGTTTCGTTGCTGCCTTACAGCACACGAACGCGCCACACACACAGGTCCGGTTACCAAGGTGATGATGCGGCGGATGACATCATGCCCTGACTGTGTTGTTTAGCAGGTCGTACTTTGGCATGGTTCATCAGATCATGGCGTGGGCTGGTGTAGCGCTCCTCGTGCTCTCCCCTCCATGTTTGTGTCTCCCTCGCACCACCTCTCTCTCTCTCTCTCTCTCTCTCTCTCTCTCTCTCTCTCTCTCTCAGCGTTGGCTTGTCCACCATGCATTGCATTCTCTGGGAAATAAGATTAATTATTCAACACACAGCCTCAATTAAATTTGAATTTGCCAGTTCAAGTAACCTTTTAGCATGGCGCATTTATTATTAAGGCGTGTGTTTTGTCCCTGTTAAGATTTAGAGCTTATCGGAATCGTGTCAGGGAGCCGGTTTAACTTGTGATGGCTCTGAGGCTTTGCTGTAGCAGCGTTTTGAAAGGGACTCTGGGTAAATATGTCTCGCTATAAATGTCCTTCGTTGTGCAAGTTTTATTTCTGCATTTTAACGTACATACTATTGAATGTTTTGTGAGCGCTGTGTTGTATGCGTCACTATTCCACACACAGGTGATGAGCGTCCGGCTCAGTTTCACTGTGGATTTTCACTAGTTCGACAGCTAGCCGCACGATGTCAGCGCGACACGGGTGTCGCCATGCCCTGTGTCACGCGCACTAATGTGCACTCGCCTTCATCAGCGCCGCTTCCCCTCCTCATTCCTCCTTTGGTATCCATACACAGAGGAGCAGCAGACACATATCTGGTACGGAGAACGTCGGGAACATCCAGAGAAGGACAGGCACAAAGACGGAAACAATTGGCTTTCTTTTCAGCCGAGACGCATGGTCTGCTGATACACACATATTCCACAGAAGATGCACGGGAACGACAACGCAGCGACACAACAAGGAGCCGCCCCAATGGCTGCTCCCCACGGTATCCCCTCCCCCTAGCTGCCATTTTTGTTCTCTCTCTCTCTCTCTCTCTCTCTTTCTCTTTCTCTCTCTCTCACACACTCTCTCTTGCTCTCTCTCGCTCTCTCTCACTCTCTCGTTCTCCCGCCACCAAAGGAGGAGGTACCATTGTCAGGCAGGAGCAGGGAGACCTCACAAAGCGAGAGAGGATGTCACAACAAACAAAAAAGCCATAGTAACCCCCCGAAATCTAATCACGAGGCATTGATTCAGGCGCTGAATGGAGATGGAGTACCTTGAGAGGGGTTCATCCACAGAGGCTGTAGACAGCGTGACAGGGGGCCTTCACAATTCAGCTGCTCTGCTCGCGCCTTCAGACTATCAATCGCCTCAGAGATACAATCATCCATGCAAAAACATATTTTATTTCACATATTCATTTCACTCGTGCGCATCACAATTATTGATATTTAATGTGAGTGTTCTGTGTGTTGAGTAGGGTTGTAGGGTTGGTTTTGCTGTGTGAACAGCGACGGATATGAGTCTTTAGTTGTGCTGATTGTGCTTACTGGAGCAATTAAGCACAGGGTTAGACTTGGTAGCGTGAGTTTGCCTTGAAAACTCTCAACATTCAAATATTTATTCTCGAGCCTTGGATGGGGAAAGGTTACATTCCAGTGCTACTAATGGATATGTACAGTATAGTGCCCATTCTCCTTCCTGTTTTCTTCTACATTGGGATTTACATTTTCTTTAAAAAAAACAAAAAAAAAAAACAACAACATGGAAACCATTAGCAACATAAGTCTATTAACTGCTATAGGAATCTGTGACATTTAAAATGGAATTATTTCATCTATAATATGTGTATGCCCTTCTCTCTCATTTTTTTCTCTTTCTGTAATGCTCTATAATGCAACACCTTTGCTCTTATTATTTTGTAATTGATACTCTGGCATTATAAGTTAGGGGTATTGATTTTGGAACCCTGAGCATTTATTGTGGAGGTAAATGTTATTATTTTAATATTGGACCATGCTAATTTAATAGAGTGTAACATACATGTCAGGGTGTGAGCCGGTGGGCTCTCTCTCTCTCTCTCTCTCTCTCTCTCTCTCTCTCTCTCTCTCTCTCTCTCTCTGTGTCATACTTGGACATACATACTTGGAAACATGGTAAAGTCAAAGAAGTATTTGTTATTTCCACTTTGTGTTTGGTGAGTTCTTACACCAAAAGTGACATGGGGGAAGGGGGGTTAAAAAGTACCACTTCCAGTTGTGTACCATATTCCACAACTATATGAACCAAGTGTGTGTGACTCATGCATTCACTCTACAGTATAGTGAACGCTGTGCTGTGCGGCATAACCACATGCAGCACTACCAGTTGTTTTCCTTTTCTCTCTGTCTGTTTCATACTTCCTCCCATACCTCCCCCACTCATTTGCTCCCTCCCCTCCCCCCGTGTCCCTCACTCCCTGTTCTCATCGTCTCAATGCAACCTATTAATATTTCATTGATTATTGAAATATTCAGGGCGCGACAGTGGTGCCGCTGCTGCTGTGGGCTAGTGCTCACTGGCCTTGTGGGGTCGATGGGGACCAGTGGCGCGGAGCTCCGGGCTCCTCGGGAAGTGGAAAGGTTAGACTGTAGGGCTAGAGTATGTCCGGAACAGCTTCCCAGTACTGCTTCAGTAGCCTCCCAGTACTGAGGTTCTGTGGGCCCAACAACACCCAGAAAATAGTGCGTCTGTGCTAATATTGTAGGCTAGATGATGTTATGATTCACGGCTGTACGTTTGAAATGTCGTGCTGAACGGCGTTTGCACACACACTTACACATACACGCAGGGTTTACTAAATGCCGTCATGCATACAGCTAAGGGTTATTGTCAGGTTTAATTACAGCACATTCACTTCTTCAGCACGTTCTAGCAGATGGGCAGGAGACACTTTTCCAAGGAGACGCAAGGACGAAGCAAAATCTTATTTACCGAAAAAAAAAGAAAACAAGTTCAGGGAAGAAGCTTTTAGTAAAATCAATTTTATTTTTTTCTTTAATAGAGGCCATTCGGTCATTGAAACGGCCTGAAAATTGTCTTTGGAGTTGGACGAGACAAACGGCCTCCGTTTTCATTTGGTTGTTAATGTAGAGGGCAGGTTATAACCAAGGCACCTCACAATATGATTTAGTTAACTTAATGGGACTGGATACAAAAAGAGTGCTTGAAAGTATGGAATGCCTGCTCCATCTGCTCACACTCATCGCCATTGTCATCCCCAAGTTCTTTCTACATCTAGACGTCATGTGGTGTAAAGGCCATTAATACACAGGCGTGTGCACACGTATAGCATTGCAGTCGTCACCTTGTGTCTTTAACTGAAGGAGTAGCAAGGACTTCCCCCAACTTTCTTATTATATATCCTGTATGTACTGTATATGCATACTGTATATATACTGTATACTTTCTTTTTTTTTTTTTTTCTTGGCTAGAAGATCTCTGGCCTCTCAGTTGTTGCTATGGTAACTGGCCCATTTGCCTGCTGCATATGAAAGTGAGGGTGAGGTAGCTTGAGATTAAGTGAGAGTCAGGGTCAGGCAGGCAGGCCGATAAGGATGTAAGGATTCACATCAGAGCTCTCCTTGCCCCCCTCACACCCACAATCCCCGCCTTCCCCTGCCTGTCTGTCTGTCTGTCCGTCTGTCCTCTCTCGCTCTCTCTCTCTCTCTCTCTCTCTCTCTCTCTCTCTCTCTCTCTCTCTTTCTCCCTCTCTCTCTTTCATCCACCTGATCAGCTCTATTAACACAGGGACACTTGCTGAGCGGGGTTAAAGGGGTCACCTTTTCACTCAGCACATATGCTCTTCAATAGTGTGTGTGTGTGCGGCGTGCGCATGTGTGCAGGTGCATGTGTGTGTGTGTGTGTGTGTGTGCGGGTGTGTGTGCGTGTGCGGGTGCACGTCTGTGTCTGTGTGCGCACACCCTGGCCTATGATTGTGTGTGCTCACCCATGCTTGGACAAAGAAGAAGGACCTGTTTTTCGTGTGTGTGTGTGTGTGTGTGTGTGTGTGTGTGTGGGGGGGTTATAGCACCCTGTCAAAGACATTACTAATAAAGAAGGGGTCGGGATGGGGAGGGTCTAAAGAGCCCCCCTACCTCACAGATATGAAGCTGTCATGGGAAGAATAGTGGCATTCATTGAATGACACTTATTTTCTCCCACTTTGCACAAGTGCAGTGAACAAAAACAGGCAGGGGAGCAGCTGAGGGAGACACTTTTTTCACGCTAGCCGAAATGACAGACATGCGGCAATTACTGTGATAAGGCTAAGCAGACACCAAGAGACTGCCATTCCTGCTCAGACCAGACACTGGCTTCTCACTAGACGCCTCGGGCTTTTGTATGTTCACAGGGAATATGTTGAGATCATGTGTGTTTTGCATGCGTGCGTGTGCGCGCTCGTAATTCAAGTCTACATTACACTCTGATTCACACTCTCATCTCTTTGCTTTCTCTTTTCTATATTTAGCTAGCATCAGCTTATGCCATGGGGTGTCCCCTGTCTGCCTGATGGACCCAACCGTCCTCATTAATGCGCTGGTGTCACTGATGTTCTGTCAAAGCACACGACAGGCCAGGCTAAAATTGAGAATTAGAGCCAGTGGAGATATTGATCACTGCTAGCTTTATAGACTTGTGTTATTTGTTCTGTGTGTGCGATTGCTTTGTTTTTCAGCGATTAGCACCGTCTCAGCCAGCATAGGCGTACGAGGCAGCTTCACACATCACGTTGAAATGTTGTGTAGCCTACATACGGCAGTAGGTGTGTAAACACGTAATACATGGCTTTTTACACATCCATTGCCTTTCTTTTTTACTATTATAAAACATGACTGAAGGGAAAACAGATTTGTCATTTTAGAGGTGGGTCTTCATCACACATTAAAGGTGTTTCGTTTAATTATGCGGTCCTAATAGCAGTTGTGCTCTCGGCAAGAGCACAAGCGTGTGTTTGTGTCTAGTTGCGGTTTGTCAGCTAGCCCACTCTGAGCTACTTAATAGCTTGGCAGTGATCTCTCTCTCTCTGCACCAGGGCCATGTGGTTCAGCCTAATCCGAACAGGACTAAATTAAAAGGCCTTTTGGTGCGGAAGTCGATCGCTGCGTTCCCCTATAGCTCACCTCATCCCCCCCACCCCCCTCCCCTCCCCTGGTGGCCCTTAGCCCACTCTACCACCGAGACCAGGTGTCACCCACCCACCATAGAGAGGTGTGTACTGTATCTTAATCAAAAACACACACACACACACTGTACATACGCTTGCATGCCCAGAACCTATACAGAATACGCATGGCAACTTCATGCACACACACACCCACTCACACACACACACACACACACACGCACACACACACACACACACACACACACACACGCACACCATGTGTGAGGGTGTCCCACTGTCACCATGCCTTATGTCCAGGAGTGACACTTGGATGACACCAATAGCGTGATTATAAAAGCGTATTTAATAATCTCAACACTAGCCATGGACTAGGTTGAGGCACACACACGTGCGTGCACACGCACATGCACGCACGCGCGCGCACACACACACACACACACACACACACGCACACACACGCATACACACACACACACACAGAAGCAGGATGGCAGGTGAGTGAAGAGAAACCAGACAGGCAGAAGGCCTTTTAAGGATGGGGTGAATTGGCTGTTTATAGACTTGCTGTAAATGTGGTACATATTGACATTTAAAAATACAAATACTAAATACTAATACTAAATAACCATACTACTGCTACAATTGCTGCTACTACTACTAATATGAATAAGTATATAATACAACAAAATAGTATTATCCACTAGTGTGTGTGTTGGGCTGTATGACATGCACAACAAAACAAAATATGAAAATACAGAGAGGGGAAAATAATAAAGCACCAAAATGTCCATTTTTATTTAATTGTGTTATTCATAGCCAAAGCACAGGTGACCAGCCTTTTAAGTCATTTTTGGGAGTAATTTAATTTAGCTTATCTTCACAGGAGACATGTTTGCCCTGCAAAATCCTTGCCGCTGAAATGCTTTCTCATACTGAAACTGGGAGACGAGAGGCCAAGAAGGATGAAATGGTTTTTGGTATTTTAAGAGAGAGATTTGTGAAAAAGTGTGTGTGTGGGGAGGAGGGGGGCTCGTGCAGCCATGGCTCGCTGTCTGTGCTCCTGTCCTTATTATCCTGTTTTGAAGCTTTAGGGAGACAAATGAACTTTAGGTGCCTGGAAATCTCTTAATGAACTCTCTCTTACCCCTCAGCCTTTTCTGCCTGCGCTAAGCTCACGCTGAAACTTGATTTCACTTTGGTCTAGGGCTGGTGCACTCAGCTAAATGGTACATTCACCTGACTTACGGCAGAAGGGCTCACTACAGAACAAAAGCAGCCTTTAATGAACACCTTCTCCTACAAGTCCTCGATTTCATACCGTTTTCACTTTACGCCAGCATTGTAATTCATTTGGATGTGATGAAACACAACAACACGCCACTTTCAGAGTGAATACTGCAGTGCAAAAGTTCACTTTCCATGAAGTTCAGCTTTTTTTCTTCCATAGTCTTCCGCATGTATTGTTGTTGTTATTATTAATATTATTATCTATTGTTATAATTAAGTTTAATGTTTGTGTCTTGAATGTTCTGTCCTTACATAATGCATGCATATATGCCCATATGTCTAATGGAGTCTTATTATGGAATACAAGTCCTCTCTATGGACCTTGATAAACGGTGTGCTACTTTTGCTGCCTCACACACTGTGTTGCTGGTCAGAGCTGGTCACCATCCAGACAGGATACATTCAGGCTCAGGAAAGAGAGAATGAGACAGATAAAAAAGGGGAAGTTATTGCAAATGAAGAGTGACACAGCTGTGAATAGAACATATGTTGAGGAGCTGAGGCGCTAAGGCAGCAGGGCGTAGCGTAGCATGCCTAGCTAGCTAGCTGGAGGTGAATTATAGCCATGGTTGTATATGGAGTTGGCTGCTTGGCTGCTCTGGCGGGCTGGCTCTGTTGGCTGCCCACTGGTGCTTAACTAGCCTATTTGAATGGCCTGATGTGTTTTATCTGGGCTTGCTTCACGCTGTCATCCACACTCAGAGCAAGCCCTTAATTGAGAGTCAACCCTAATTTGTACAGAGACGAGCTGAGATATTCTGGGAGGGCATCAGCATCACTCCCTTCATAGGGAGTGATGCTAGAGTGAAACAACTGTGCCATTGTGTTTTATTATCAGACCATGAGTATTGGTTCAATTATAAAATTAAACTTATTTTTAGTAGTTGGCAGCTGGTCTGGAAGGCTGGAGAATGGATGTCGATATTAATTAGTTGAGATGACAAAGAGCAATATTACATATGCCTCTCTCTCTGCTCTTTTTATTTATACAGCTATACAGAACCTACAAAGCAAAGTGGTCATGTCTTCAGTTGATTTGTGCATGCCAAATATTACATTACATTTATTTGGAGTATGTCTTTAAGGCAGTCAACAAGGGCGATCAATGAGTTTACCAGATCCTGAAATATACACTTAATTCAGCACTTTTGGGCGAGTTTGGGGTTCCATGACTCAGCTGAGCCCAACAATCATGTGACAATAATAAAACCAAAAATAGCACAGGATTAAGTGCATCAGGCACACATGAGAACATGTGTATAGATTGTTAACCTAATCTGTAGCATGTATATGTATATATATGTGTGTATATATATATATATATATATACACATGTGTATATATGTATGCATACATGCATACATACACTGATAATATATTTTATTTTATAATGCAGATGAATATCTAGCTAGATGGAAAAATGACATTTGTACAAACCCACTGGCGGTGTGAATGCAGGGTAACAATAGAAGGGAACTATTTTCATGCCACCTATTCAACAAAGAGTATGTGTGCATTTCATTCTCCATGTTTGTGTTGTGTACTGTACACTTGCAGGCAGGTATGAGAGGCTGGTGTCCTAGTATTATACTGTTTCCCAATGTGTGTGTGTGTTTATGGCATGCTAGCAGACAGTCAGCTATGCTTTGCTAGGCACCTGTACAGTATGTTGTGGGGCCAGGCAGAGGGCCTTATGTCTCCCTGTCATTGCCTAATGCCACCGGGGGTTGGAGGTGCCACCTTGCGTGCAAGGTGTGTGTGTGGTTAAGGGGGGAAGAAGGGAGCAGGCAGCGATGCGGGCGGGCGTAGAGCCGAACGGGCACTTGACTGGCGCCGTGGCACTTAGCTAGCGAGCGCTACCGCTTTGGCAGCCATCCAGGTTAACTCAGCATGTTGTGAGGTTTTTTGTATCCATGTGCATCGGGTGATGTGGCACCAGATGCCACTCCATGTGCCCAAATCCTGTTGACATTTGGAGCGCGGGCAGAGTCGAGCACAAAGGAGCCAAGCAGAAAAGAGGAGGGAAATTTAATTAAGATGAAACGGCAATCTCAGCCATTGTTACAGCAGGTTGTGCTGTAACACGCATTGGACACAAAACACACACGAATGCAACAAAGACATGCCCATATGCTTAGACACACACACACACACACACACAGTCTGCGTGAACTCAGGAGAGAGTGAGCAAAATGAAGAGGAAAGGACATGCCAAGGAAAAGTAGCACAGAGGGGAAGTGTGTGTGTGGTGGGGGGTAGTAATTTGATTAAGCAAGTTGGCAGAGGGAGGAAGTGAAGAGGTAAGGGGAAGAGGTGAGTTCCAGCGCCTCCTGTCTTGGCCTCAACCCCGTTAGCATGTCCACTTTATTCTGGTTTTCTCCAAAGTGCCGCTATTGTCTTGCCCTAATGCGGAGATGCCACAGTGTGGATGGAAAGCCCGTGTTGTTGGGAATGCAGTTGTTGAAGATATGCCCTGGCAGGATTATCAAGGAATAGGATCAATATCTACATTTGACAGTTGGACAGCATCTACAGTTGTGGAAAAAGCTTTTAACTGTTTGCGTTAATGTAGCCTGCTATAAGTGTTGTTTACAGCAACAAGTTCTAGCCTGTTCTCATGGAAACTAAATGAGCATACCTACCTTCCATTATCAGCACAAAAAGGGATGTTGGGCATTTGTTCGTAATGACTGTGACAAACATAAACGCACATGAGAGCATGGGGGTAGGAACTTGGTTATCATGTGATGCCAAGGAACAGAATGAAGGCTTGGGTATGAGTGATGGAGGTAGAGTTGGAGCAAGAGGTAAAAGCAGGAGGTGTGGTAAACCTGTAAGCATGCTGGCACCATGCTGTACGAGAAGGCTAGTTCTACTGGTGCTACATCCATATACTGTAGTATAGTATACACACGTGTCTATATTATATACTTTTATAATAAATCAATGAGCTGGTATCAACATAAAAACTTTACATGACACATAATGTAATGTACAACATGTTACATTGTAGTTGCCTCCAAAGTATGTTCTTATTGATGATAATGTATGTGTAATATATAATATATATAAAGTTATTTGGTGCTTTAGGACATTAGGACCTTACTATCTTGATGTGGATATTGAGTATGGCAGTGTATTCAATGCAGCCACTGTAACATTCTGGTTGCTGTATCAATACTGCCTCACTCAAAAGCAAGCAAAGCTGCTGGAAGCCATGGTGGGGACAACCCCAACACGGCTTCCAGCAGCTTTACATATAACACACAATAATGCACACACACAAACTCACAGATGCATATTTGTACATACAGTATATGTATAAACACACACACATGCACAGTGCCTCATTTGGATGCAGAAGGCTAGGGCTGATGTCTAGCATCAGGTCTCACAATAATTATTTTAAATTGCTACCAGGAACGTAGGGCCTGGTGGGATATATTACCTCTCCTCTAACCAGAGATGAATTTCACCCTGCACATATTCTACCACCTACTGCTCTATGCATGCGCGTGCATGCGTGCATGTGTATCCGACAATGTATGTGTATGGTTGTTTCTGTATCTGCATGTGTGCGTGTGTGTCTATCAAACAATGTACTTGGCTGTTTCTGTGTGTGTGTGTGTGTATATGTAAGTGGGAGTGTTTTTGTGTGCAGAAATGCACTCGAGCGCATGCTGGCCTACCTGGTCAGTATAATATACAGTATATGCTTGTTGAAATGTGAGCAATAATTTCCAACATGTTGTGGCAAGGTCATATGACTGCATTGACACGCTAATGTATGGATATATGTGCGGCTGTGAGGGGGCTGTTGTATGGGCGTGCAGTGACTGTCATCCATATGTGGTTATTTTCCTCACTTACACGCACACACACACGCAAACGCACAACATGTAAGATATGTATGTAAGGTTTTATGAATATTGCCTTACCTTTGTGTCTCTGCAGAGCACATGTATTTGATTGGGTCAAGTCATGTGCTACTAGCTAAAAATGTGTTGTCGCGTGTGTGTGTGTTTGTGTGAGAGTTCTGTCCCTTTTTGGGGCACATTTGCACGTGATTATTTGATGATGATTTGAATGTGTATTACATAGTAGCGTTATTTAGCATTTGATTCTAAGCACTGGGTAATGTTCATGGGCATGCTACCGACTTTACATCAAACACCACACCATAGCATTAGAAACAGTAGCAGCTTTATACAGTGTAGTATATGTATTCCCCTCTCCCCCTCCAAAAATACAGTACCCAGTTGCTACAGTACCACACCCCGCACACAAAAACAACTCCAGCAACTACCAGAGCTACGCTACACGCGCAATATCTACAGACCATCGCTGCCTTCTGAATCGATGACACAGCCCTGTGTTTATTTCCGTCTACGGGCGCGGGGTCTGTTCACGGCGCACATTTCCATAGGCGTCCACATTGATTTTGCGCCACAGACACGACAAGTGTATTATGGGCTCATCCTGCGTGAGAGTCAGGGCACACTGTCACTGAACGGAGGAGACAGAGGAGGTAATGATGCCAGCTATATAGAGGATCCTGCTGCCATAGGCCATATAAGGGCCAACGTGGAGGGAGAGAGAGGGGGGAGAGAGATAGATACCTATTTCCCCCCCACACACACACACACATCCCAACCTTGCTCACCCACACCTGAACCTGTCAGCTTTTCAGTGCAGAGAATTTTCCCGCATTTCTCCAACATCTCACTCCAGCCCTGCCTGTCAAAGACCGCTGAGGGCAGCGAGAGAGCTGGGGTGAGGTAGGGAGGGGGATAGAGAGGGGTAGGGAGGTATTGAGAGAGAGAGAGAGAGAGAGAGAGAGAGAGAGAGAGAGGGTTAGGGAGGTAGAGAGAGAGAGAGAAAGGGGGAGAGGGGTAGTGGTAGGGAGGTAGAGAGAGAGAAAGAGAGAGAGCGAAAGAAAGGGTTAGGGAGGTAGAAAGAGAGAGAGAGAGAGGGAGAGGGGTAGTGGTAGGGAGGTAGAGAAAGAGAGAGAGAAAGAAAGGGTTTGGGAGGTAGAAAGAGAGAGAGGGAGAGAGGGCTGGGGAGAGTGAGAGAGCATACAGTATACTGATGAATCCTCTCAGAGTGCACAGGGTTCACCTCTCAGGTAATCCTATAAAAAGCCAAGGTGAGACGCTCCTCTGTCTGCCTCTCATTATAGCATCTTTGCCCTGCTCCAACCATTGCACCCTTGTAGAGAGAGAGAGAGAGAGACCATGCACACAGTGCTAGCACGCCCCATGCACTGCATCTGTTTTCTCTCTCTCGCTCCCTCTTTCTCTATCTCTCTCTCTCCCTTGTTCCCCCACCTCCCTTGCCCTCCCCTCCATGCTCTCTGTTTTAATCTTTTATTCATAGCTTAGCAGGTGATGAAAAATGTATGCCCTGTGCCTGGCATTGAAATAAATGCAAAATGAAAACAGAGGCAGTTTATTCTGACAGTGTGAATATCTCTATCTGGAGCAAGGTTGCTCACTGCAAATCAGGAGGCCCCGGTGCTCCCCTGTTAACTCCACTGTGTAAATGATGCTTTGTGGGTTCCTATGAAGCCAGGAGATTAGTGTGGGCTCTCCTCTCCTCTCCTCTCCTCATTGCCCCCCTAAGGGGGAGAAAATGTGGCTTTTTTTTTTCTTGCATCAACCTTTGCAGGGTAACATGCAGGGTTGCATACCCCCCACCCCCCCTTCAACCCGGGTCGGGAGGACTGCCGATCAAAAATTTGTTGTTCTGCACATGGAGTGTGTATTCTCTGGTGAATTCTCACCAGTATCTGTATTAATGCCTCTTTTGTGTGTGTGTGTGTGTGTGTGTGTGTATAGTGCTGCAGCTACAGTTAGTTTGTCACACATGCACGTGCACACACACACACACACACGTACCAGTTGGCCCTACAGGGTGTAATGGAGACTCTACCTCTCTTTGGAGGTGTTAGGCAGAGGTTAACTCTCTCCCAGAGCGTTGGCATATTGCATATTGCTGGTTTTACAAGTGGTACCACCACCCACCCCCCTCACCCCCTCCCACTTTGAGGAACTGTGTTTTACAGAACCTGACCGCGAAATGCACCGCGTGTGTGTGTGTGTGTGTGTGTGTGTGTGTGTGTGTGTGTTACCGAATGTGTGTCGCAGGCAATATGTTGTACCATTTTTACAGTGTCAGAGAGGTCTGTTTTAACTGTGCGCATGTGTTTGCCTGCACTCTTGTGAATGAGAGGTAACGAGAGAGAGAAAGAAGATAAGTGTGTGTGTGTGTGTGTGTGAGAGAGAGACAGAGGGGGGGTGGGGGTGGTGGTATATACTGAGCTGCAGGGTTGTGCTGTCAGCTGTAATGATGTGTTTTAGCCGAGCGGTGAGAACAGGCCGGCCTGGCCTCGGCCATGGAGCTAACTACTGAACTGATACTGTGTGACAGCCAGAGGGAGAGAGAGAGAGAGCGAGAGAGAGAGAGAGAGACTCCTTCCCCCCCACATCCCCGCCTTTACACACCCACACCTGAACCTGGAAGATAGCTAGATCTGGGTAGGGCAAGAGTCGGGCGACTGAGGAAGACAGAGGGAACATATTCAGGGCAGAGAGGAGGAATGGAGAAAAGTTGTGGCAGGGAGGATGAGGCTGAGACAGGAGAGGGAGGAATATAGAGAGCTATATGGGATGGGATATAAGGGATGAAGTACAGAAATGGCTGGGGTTCTTCACATGCTAATTAGCCCTGTAGCACACTGATGCTTAGAACAGTACTCAATGCACTGTTGCACACTGTATTGTACTGTGTCGTATAATGGATATGAGACTACTATCTAGGTTTCCTCTGAGTATGTGCGTATGTATATACATACTGTATATTTAGTGTGTGTATCACAGTGGCAGGTGATTGTGGCAGTATGTAGCCAGGAAGAGTTTTCTAGAAATTAAATAAAGATCTCTAATTGGCTGCTTCAGATTAGGGTCATCTGGGCTGATGAGATGAATCTCTCTCTCTCTCTCTCTCTCTCTCTCTCTCTCTCTCTCTCTCTCTCTCTCTCTCTCTCTCTCTCTCTCACACAC
>JAODTR010028665.1:0-22378 GCA_025399935.1 Amblyopsis rosae
AGCGTCAAGACTCGTCCAATCACAGATTACAAAATCATGAAAACAGCGCTGATTTGCTGCTAATAAAAGGAGGCGTTCGCACTGAGCTGCGTCCATAGGGTATATTGAAGGCAACGAATTAGAGAGCAGCCTCAGGTCACATGGTTGTCAAAAGTATTTCGACTCACATACACACTACTTTATCTGCGCCCCGAGAGAGCCGTAAAGTAAACAGAAATATACTGATTATTACATGTCGTAAACAACACCGATTGACACAGAAATTAACCAAATAAAGGGATGTGCCAGTATAAAATTGTTTCTGTATGAGGAAACAAGTTTTATGTCATAATTATTTTTCACTATCTAATAAAATAATGTAGCCTATGTTTAGGTAGACTTCCTTCGCCAGATATTTGTAGGGGGGCGGCGCCCGTGCGCCCATAATGTACCGGCCGCTCCTGGTTCTGACGGTTCTGACAGTCTGTTCCAGATATTTTAATGTCCTCAGCGACACAAGCCTTCACATCACTATGTCCGGCACCCATTGTGCACCCCCCATTTAACCGAACGTCGGCATTTGACCTCGAGGCTTTGGTGAGATTTAACACTTGCAACCATTGCCTAGCCACACCCCTAAGGCAAGGAGCCGGGACACTGGATGGCGGACTAGACCCAACCAACAGTCAGGTGACTGACTGAAAAAATATTTGCATAATTTACATGGTTTTATTCGTTAACAGATTTGATCAATGTCTTAATTGGTTATGGCCAAAATGTGTTATATTCATCTTAAATAACATAGTTGAGATGTATTGCCTTTAAAACAAAATGTGTGATGTTTTGAATGTGCAGAAAGTTTTAATAAACATGAGCTAGCTAGAGCTATTAAAGTCCAGGGGATTACAATAATTTAATTTAATGAATGTATCATTGATTGGTGCACATGTGAAGAGGATATACTTACCCAAATAGACAGGAGACAGAAGAGTCAATAATGTGTATTGATTTAGCAGGGATAATACATGTGAAAAGCTACTTCATTGGAAAGCGAAACAGAATTCATGAGACCCTTTATATGAAACACTTTTGAATCGTCACCTGTTCCCGAATTTTGTGTTTTCTTTTCGGGTGCATACCTAAATGCATTTCCACCAGAAAAGGCACAAATCGGTATAGAAAATCACCAGAATGCAGGAAATCAAGTGTTTGACGCTCATCATTTCTGTGGGAGGACCCCAGACCCCGTAATTGATGTGTACCCTCCCCAGTTGTTCAAACAAGACCATCACCAATGCAAATACAGACATAGAAACATATTTCAGGACAGCTATGTAGGCTTGGATCACTTTCTCATTAGGGGCTCAGTTGGTCCGATATAGGTCTCTATAGGTCTGATCCTAGAATTGCCCCCGAGCCAGCTGCTGTCCATTTGCAGTTCTGGTAGGTTGTACAGACAGTGACTCTCAATGCAGCACTGGCTGATGGCAAGAGCTGCTTGGTGTTAGAGTGAGCACTGTAGCTACGCACTACACACTATGGCCAAACATACAGTGTAATCTGTATTATGTTTAATATGCCAACATAGCCAGACCATAAGATGACTGCTTCGGTTAGACGCTCTAGGCACAGATGGAATAAGATACTGTACCTGTACATACAAACATGATAAATGTAACGATGGTTGATAAATATAACAGAAATATCTGTGTTGGTGAATGATGTGCAACAGTACAGTAGCTTACTTGAATGAAAAAATTGTTCTACAATATGCAATTAATTTTAATATAGATGTTGAACATTAATGTCCTGAATTGGACTATTCAGTAGTCCTTTTTCTCAGTGCTTGCATGTATTTGCTCACACCATTCCAAGCTCAATGTTGCATGCTTCATGGCAACATGGTATTTTTACTGTAATTAAAAGAAATCAACATGCAAATAATAGTAGTAGCAAAAGCAACAACCCAAGATAGATGTGCTTTAATAACATAGCCTACTGCCTTTCCTTTACAGCAACAAATAAAACATTTAAACTAAGATGAGCCTGGGACAGTCACATGAGCCAAAGGTTTTTTTGGAACCTAAGGAAAAGATTGGAGAAATAATATCAGTTTTGAGCCGCATTAATACATTTTAATTTCTGAGCTACTATTGCCAATCCTGTTTCAAATACAGATTCTTCTCAACAGTAATTTCATGGTTCACTCACGGCCAATCGATTCTTGAGTTTTAGCTTCTGGATTCTGACAAGGTCCAAGGCATAGGCAGTCTCCTCTAAAGGCTGGTCCAGCTCCATGGATAACTTCTGAACAAGATGCTGGGGGACTCCATACCTACCATACTGACATATGATATATGGTTATGGGTTGTAGGGCTATGCAGTACAAATATGACGCAGTCCCTTTTCTGGGCTATTTCCATAATAGAGCCTAGCCTCATCCTTGATTTTATGATTTCAAAATGGGAATTGACAAAAGTGTTTAGACATAAGAATGAACATAATCCATGTTAAAGATTCCCAGTTTGGTGGTGGTCCTTACAATTTATTTTACTGTCAAACAAAACAGTTTGTAACAAACTACGGAGTTTGCCTTTAGCATGCTGTAGGTGACGGCTTACTGTATAAAAAATAGACAGGTACCTTGTCAGAGAAGGGTTCAGTGGTCAGATCAATACCCTGCAGATGGAGTCTCTCTTCCAGAACAAACGCTACATTCACAGAGCTAACAGATGGTATTGCTGTTGTCATTCCCTGGTGTGTTTGATCGGCACATGCCTCAAATGAAAAGCTCATATTGCTCTTGTCTTTCAAAGGGTTGGGACCCAGAGATGTGTAAACAGATGCAGCATTATTGGTTTGTCTTTCTGGGACTGTAGGGTTTAATTTCAGATGTTCCGATGGGGGTTTGTTTTCTTTGTGTTCAAGAACGGCATCAGAGCCTCTTCTGTCCAAATTGTGAGTAACACAGAGTGATGTGGATGGTGGTTGAAGTGATGTAATAGTATCTTCACGGTGTTCCTGAGGGGCGTACATGCCCTGTGCTGTGTCCTTAGGTTGTGTGGTGCTAATGGGAGGGTTCATTAGCATTAATGTGAGCTTCCAATCCTTAGCGTTGTGGAGTTCCCTGCTATGGCTGCCCTGCTTTGTGTGGATACATCCGGAGGAGAAGCAGCGCCTCACGAGCCTCCACGCAGCATTAGCATCTCTGAGGTCCTCACAGCTCCAGCTTATAGCCAGCGTCCCTGGTGGAAGACTGCTGCCATCGGTGGATGTCGAGGGTCCTGGGGTGGGTAAGTCACAGGAGATGAGTCCTGGGGTACTCAGGAGCTTCGTGGGAATGGTAGGGTTCAGGGTCAGCGGGGGGGCAGTGTAATCTGGGGATGAGAGATGCTTTGACTCTAAACCAGATGATAACCTGCTCATGGAGTGAGAGGTCTTTTTGTCCCTTCCTGAAATAAACAAGTGCAGTGTGTGCAGCATGTCATGTATACAGTATGTCAAATGACTGCATGAACTGATATATAGTATGTGATTCACCTTAAAAAGAAGAAAACTAAGTTTATTTGCTTACAATATGAAAATTATATTTTAAGACATTTTCAAGAAGAAAAAGTTAGTGACTTGAGTGAATCAACAATGGTCATCTATAGAACTAAACATTAATAGTGAATAGAAGGAAAGAGGCCAGAAACGTCAAGTCAAGCAGGCCAGTGGTAAAGCATTTAGCAATTTTATTCCTTGTCAAGTTGAAGGTCACAGCCGAAGCATTGTGATAATCATTTACACCTGCACCACCAAGTTGATTATGAACTCACCTTTAGTGGTAACATTATCACTATTTATTTTGTCTAAGAAGACTTTCTTCAATCATTTCTATACATTGTAATTCTCATCACAAAGAATTTCAGTGCACCTACAATTATACTAAATTAAATATAGCCACATAATGTTTATACAATTTAGTCAATATTATATTCTTCTGCATAATGCAGTTCTCAGGCACATCATAAAGCATTGTGCAACATTATGTGGTACTTGACCACGCACACGCACCGACCGCAGAATTTGGGGCTATTCTGACATTTTCTCACACAACCATTGACATTTGCATTCGATTTAATGCTTAAACACAAGCAAATAACCATGATAAGAATGATAATCATCAAAGCCATGATTAACAGGAAATGTGTTTTTTATTGAAATATGCAACTGCTGGAAATATGCAAGTTTTTTCTTATTAATTAAAATATAACTTTTCTCACACCTTGGTTCAACAGTAACCGCTTTAAAAAACCTACGCAATTCACAAGCGCAGATCTATTCGTGAGCAGACCTAGCATCAGCTCAACATATCGGTTAGGTGTACAGGCTGCTAAGAAAGATCTGAGGTTATAGATCATCAAAATGACAATGCATGCCACGTAGTCTTTCACTAAACTAAGGAGCAGTAAACACTCTCTCTCCACCATAAGATATATTCAAGGGATATTCAACGTATGTTAAAACCCTGTAAAACAAGGGGACTGAATGGAGGATGGAAAATATATGTTGGCTCTGTCCATCATGAGAACGAGGGATCATTCCATACCCAACTTCACTGTGATGAAGCTACACACGGTCGGGTATAGCAAAGGTTCAGTATCCCTTTCGGAGAGCCAATGGGGTCCAATGTGGCAGAAACAGAATAAAGTATGACCGAAGCAGACGCTTAGCAAATGAGCAACAGTCACGTCTGTAGCGAAAAGCGTTGGCACAGTTTGTAATGCTGAGGCAATAAGATGAAGGACTATAGACCCCAGCAGTGTCTGTAGTGAAAGACGAGGCAGAGGCAGACGCCACAGGACACTCCGGACACTCAGTCATTACCAATCTCCAGGTTCTCGTTGCCCTCGTAGCAGCCAGAGTCCCGCGGTGAGTCTCCCAGGAGTAGCTTGTCCTGTGAGCCTCCCAATGGACTGCTTGGCTCAGGGTCACTGCTGCCTGCAATGTTACGTCACCACCAGCAGGGGGAACAGCAGTCAATTCAATGATGCGAGGATAACATGAAAAATATCATTGGCCCCCATTTATCAATCTAACTGTTCTCTAAACCAGCGCAGATTCGCAGCATTCATTAATCATGCGTTCACGTGTGATTTATGAAACCGTTCGTTTCTCGCCAAGCAACCGTAAGAATTATCGCACTTTGATAAATGTGGCGGTGGAAAACAAGCTTCATTTAAATACCACAGATTTAGAGGCCTCGCCCCTAGAGTTTACGGCAGAGTTGCAATACGTTCAACATGAGACACTTCTCTGACCGGCCACTGTCTGACCTTTGTCTTGGCCGGTTAAAGTATTATTATAGGCATACTAGTGTTATAGGCCAATATAGCCGATTTATCAAAGCCTTTTTAAATAGCCTAGAAGGGTGGGAAGTTAATTTATAGTTTTTATGACATTTCTGATAAATCAGATTGTATGGTATTCAGCCTTTAATAAAAATAAAAGTAGCCTAAACCATTTTTTCCTTTCTTTTTTTTTAATCAAAAGAACCTACATTTAGTGAACCACTACATCTTGAGGTCTATTTGGGCATAAGCTATATACTGTCACCATCGGATGATCAATTAACACCCATAACAATCCATTTTGGAATAAGTCTGTAACATAAGAAGTGAAGCACTGAATACTTTCCAGATGCACTGGAAAGACTAGCGTTAAAAAATATAATATTTTGCCCTAATCTACATAGCCTAGATTTAACAAACCCCATATGGGTTGATAGGCTATTCATTAAATAGCCTGTGAGCATTGGCATGCTTAAATTCCTGTCAGCCTGGTCTGAAAACAACTCAAAGGTAATTCTCCTAATAAATATTAGACGTTTAGATTATTATTATTTATTGCTTCATTTTAATTATGTTTCTTCGTCGTAAATCAGATATAAGTGGTGCTTAGCCTTTAAAAATGAACCTGAAAAGCCGACCCCATTTAGGGCTGTGCTGAGCAGGCTACAGCTGTCTTGGCAATGTAGATTGTCAGCATCGGATCAGATCATCAACTAACACCCTGTTAACCTGTTAACAGGCCAAACTGATGTCGCTTTCTCTGGCATGCAGGCTATAGGCTTCCTCCCGCGGACTACACTGGTTTTACGAACTATAATATTTTGCCGTCATATTTAAATTAATGTATAGTTATAGTGTTTTCACTAACCTGCCCAATCAGGGTGGGTTAGTGAGATGACATTAAGTCAAGCGTGTTTCAAAATAGAGCTAGATGAAGCGATAAAAACAGTTTTAGCAACACCGATTGGTTACACGTTGTCCAACAGCTTCTAAAATAAAGGTATGGTCATTGATTCTTGCTAACTTCAAGCTCAAATCAAAATAGTATCGCTCCGCGGTCCTCCGCAGCGGCTTCTCACACCTCGAAATGCATTATGAAGCAAAGCGTAGTGCTACGGCTTTGTTGATACGAGCAGTGTTGCCCACTTTATATATTTTATAATTACCAGACCCTATTCACCAAGTGAATTATGGGACTGGTTACACCATATAGTGTGATAGGTTACACCAGGCTAGGCATACATACCCTTGTTTTACATGAAGGTTTCATGTCATGTATAGCCTAAGAAAGACAAACTATACAGGTGGGGGTTACCCACCATCGTACTCCTGCAGGAGCTCCACGGCCGTGAGGAGCACCGCTCTGTGCTGGGGCTCCCTGATGTTCAGCTCATCCAGGTCCTCCTCCTCCAGCAGCTGGAACGTGTCCAGGTCCTCGTAGCCGTTGAACAGGAATGTAGGCAGGTGCTCCTGTGGACATGAAGGACTGCTGTATAGACTGTGTATGGTGCCAGAGCATTAGTCCAGCTACGCTTGACTATTGCTCCCAGTATTCACTGAGATTACAGTCTGGAAACCCTGTTGGCTTTAGTGTTTACACAGCCACCCTGCTGGTGGACCAATAAGGGTGGCAAATTGTGATGATGTTGAAGTCAAGCGTGCTTCGAAATGGTGGAAGAGGTAGATGAAGCTATACAGTTGTAGCAACACTGATTGGTTACATGCTGTCCAATCGTTTCAAAATAAACCAGAGGTCTACGCCAATTAAAATGCAAAGACTGAGTCTAAACAATAACCAATGGAGCGTGTCCAGACCCTATTCACCAAGTGCATTTTGGGAGTGGCTACAGCAGGCTACCAAGCATAGCGCAACATCCCGACGACACTGTATGTCTCCATGGCCTCAGTGTTTAATGAACGGCGGTGTATTAAAGTGACTTGCTCCTCATTACCTTGAGGTTGATGCGCTCCAGCAGCTCCTCAACAGAGGTGGGTCTGGGCTGCCGGGCCTTCCTCCTCCTGCACTGCTTCTTGGGCTTGGCCTCCACCTGGCCCAGGACGTCCACATAGATGAACTTGAAGGTGCCCACTTTCCCGTTCAGCAGGCCCATCCACGTGCCCATCGGCGGCTTGCTGATGATGTCGATGACGTCACCGCTCTGTGAGACGGCAGTGGTGCCAGGTTGAGACAGACTAGTCTTCAACCGAGGCCATGAGAGTAATGTGGGCCTCGTTTCACGTCTTTAAATGAACCATGTATGATCTGGTCTGCCACTAGATGTCGCACTAAGCACCAGCATCACACCCAGAAACAAATGCTTCTTGGGACACACACACACACACACACACACACACACACACACACACACACACACACGCGCAGCCAGACAGTGACCTCAGCGTGGATAATTGTTGTTATTTCCCAATCTTCCCGTCATCATTAAATTGTGCAACCTAGCTGTAATCTTTCAACAGACAGTATATGTCACTCTGTGTGCGGTCCACACAAATGTTAATGGTTAATTAAGAATGCTTTTAACTTCCCTCGTGTATTTCAATGAATCACAACGCATTTCATCTGCTGTGTCTTTAAAACAATCTAAAACGCGTTCGCGTCTCATCATCTCTTAAATGGAGAAGCACGCAGGTCTCAATGGGTTAAATAAAATCTTAAATGTGCTCTACTGTGTTGTATAGTGAGCCAAAATGGAAATGTGGGATTCTGTGGTGACCAGTGACCAGGTGTAACATGAGTGTAGTGTGTTTTCTCTCCTGCGACGCTGTTCAGCCCACCTTCAGCTTGAGGGAGTCCGTGTCGTAGGGACTAGGGGTGAAGTCTGTATGCACCATGGCACGTCCGCAGAAGGGCCCTCGATAAGGCAGCTCATCCTCCTCGCCGTCCTCAGACTTCACGCTCTCTCGGTTGCTGTTGGAGGAGTCTGTCGTGCCAACTGTCTGCCCACCTACCGTAGACACACAGCAAAGGCAAGGGTTAATGCTGTTCACATGGAACACGGTAGACACAAAACACAAAGCAAAAGTATAATGGAATGGAAGTTGCTATGGTGATGACGCATTCTAAACAAATAATTTAATATAAATGTATTCAATACAATTATTTAGTGGCAAATGTTGTATGTATGTATACTGTATGCATGTATACTGTATGTATTTATTTTAGTATTGTATCTAGTTTTCTAGTGTTACGAACATCCAGTTGTAATTGCCGTTGCAGAGGACGGCTAGTTAAAATATTTTAACTTTGGACAACATGCCGTTTGCCGGAATGTTTGTGTTCCATGTGAATGCAGCATAAGGCTCGCTTGGGGCCGTGGAGAAACTGGCACCCCAACACACAAAGACAAACACCCTCTGCAACATGGCAAATGCATTTAGTGTTCCATTGACAGCAGCAGATGCTTATATCTAAAGCGACTCACAGTAAGTACATTTGCAAAGTTGCTTTCCCACTCCATTTGTTAACTGACGGGCGTGTCACACCGACGTAAACATGGTCTTGTACAGTGTGTTGTCTATGCTGGCAGTTGCCCATTCATAGTACCATGTTAAGTGTTGCATGTGCTGAACTACACCCGTGTGGGCTGAACCTAGACTAAACACCAAAAATGATTTGCAAATACATTCTTACGCAAGTGTAGCTCCCACACACGTATTGTTAACACACACACACTTACTCATGGAGCTCTGCCCGCTAAGAGAACTCCTCAGACTCTCCACAGACCCTCCTGGTTTTAGCTGAGGTTTCTCCAGAGAGTCTGTGTCCATCTGAGGTGACTGAGGGCAACAGGACCCGCGGTCTGAACTTGACTGTACAACAAGAAGGAGGAGGTACATTTACTTTCACTCGATACCTGCGGTTTAGGCTAATAATACAACACCTGATTATAAAACAGCACAGTCATAAAGAACATGAAAGTCATTATTGTACTGTGTGTGTGAGGGTCATGTTTTCCAGACGTACCTGTTCAGAGATGGAAGACTGGTATGTCCTGGACATACGTTTCCTCATGGTGTCTCTCACAGACTTCACCTTCTTGCCCAGAGAGATACGACGTGTTCGGGGAGACCTGACTGCTTCTCGCACAACGCCTTCATTCTAACGTATAAGGCGGAGAAAGCAAGTTTGAATATGTACCGTTTCTTTAAAAGCATTCCAATTCAGTGTAGAGTAATGGAGCCGGAAAAGCTGGCTGCTTACAGTGACGTCGCAGTCACAGTGGACTGGGTCTAGAGACCGGTTTGTCAAATCAAATCCGCCAAAACTGCAGGTCCTCTGTGAAGCAAGCTGTAAAATACAGTGTAACTATTAGAGAAATTATAACATTTCAGTTACTTTCTTTCTAGTGCCAGGTACTAATAATGTAGTCTTAGAAATAGAATATAGTCTTTCTTAGACTACATTATATTTGAAGGAGGTATCCTGTGTGCACCATGCCTTCTCTCCCCTAAAAGATACGTGGGTCACAAACATGAGGGAGACACTGGGACTTATGAGTGTTCACATGGAACGTGGTAGATGGTAGACGGCAAGCACTTTCTGGATGGCAAATGTAAACACGAATGACGATATGTTGCTATGGCGATGTCACACTGTTTACAAACAATTTTATGAAACATATTCAATAATTTTGTGGCTAATATTTGATGTAATTATTTTAGTATTGTATCTAGTATTATGGTGTTGTTACGCCAAAAGTATAGCCTCTCGTTCTCCAGATGGATAATGTTTTCTCCGTGTGTGAGGGAGCAACTTAACATCCGGTAATATCGGCATGCATTTTTTTTTGCCGGTCTCAACAAATGTTGTCGTCCTGCTCTCGTCCACTATCATGATTTGGCGTTTGGCGTCTGCCGTATTCCATAGAGCATTATAGACATTCCTGGCTTGTGGTTACCTATTGTTTGGATCATTTGTTGTGTCAAGCTGCCTCACTCTCATTGGTGGATGTCTCTGTGTCAAATCGCTCAGTATCTACATAATACAGAACCCTATTTCAGCCACTAGTCTCTTGCTGTCAGTCGCCAACTCTCATTGAAAATTAATGTCTCCCTGGTGTGAGGGCAGGGCAAGGCTAGCTACTGACCCCGTGGTGGCTGAGGGGTCCCAGGCTCCTGCGCCACAGCTCCTCGTCCGTCACAGAGCGGGCCACCTTGGGCTTCCCCTCCGCAAGGCACGAGGCGCTGCCTCGGGCTCCCTCCAACACCTCTCCACCAGGGGGCTCCTCTGGGAGCTGCTCCTGCGGGACCGAGGCCAGAGAGTCCTCTGGGCCTGTGGGCTGCTTCTTGGGCCCACAGGAGGAGCACAGGGACGGGCCCACGGCTCCTGAAGGAGGCCCCTCTACACACACACACTCAGGGGTGGTTAACCATGGTGAAACCAAACACCCTAGTACTGTATGTCTAGCTACATTTCCTTACCAAGACTAAACAGTGAAGAGATGGACAACACCCTTTTACATGCTTTCTTAGATAATAGACCTTGGATTTTGACTTCTTATGCTACAGAGAATGTTAGCAAGATGCTGGTGCAAAGAAGCTGGCATATGGAACCAACTTGTACCCAGAATAAACATTATTTTACCTGTTGCATATTAATCAATTGGTACTACACAGTAACATACTTTCATATTAATGTGTAGCTAAATATCATTATTATCATTATATCCTTTTTATTTATAAATTAATACAACTTGACTCCTTTTTTAGAGCATGTTCGTGGGTTAGCTGACAGTTAGTTGACATACAGTCAAGTTAGCTGGGTGTAATTCAATACCATCACATCCAGTTTTCCTGGACTCGTCAATTCTGATGAGCTTCTTCTTCACCTTTCTGTTGGAGTTGACCAGTCTGTGAAGTCTCCCGAAGCTAACTGCTTCATCTCCTTCGTTGTCCGATGGGTCACAGAGCTGTCATGACATGGTTTAGATATTACTTTTTGGTTTTTATTCACATGGAATTGTTTATTTTTGTCAAATTAAGTCAGTTATTTAAAAATGAGCTAATGGAGCACATATAATAGAGAACAGGCTATGCAGCACAGTCATTTTTGGGTCCTTGTTTACTTGTTCCCTGAATAAAGAGATACAGACATGTAAACCATCTTTCTTGGTATAGATATGAGAGATGTGAAACCACAGAGTGTAAAATTATTACAGTATGAACGTACTTATGCAAAGCCATCACAGGTGAGGTGAAGACAAACTCTGCATGACATGACCCTGACCGGTGTCTCAGTCTAAAAGAGGCCTTCTGATGTGGTTAAATGAGACTACCATGGTTGTCACAACCAAATAACCGTACAGACACAGCAGCATATACCGGCAGGTCCCTCACATCTATTTCCTGTTGCTGAAGTCTAAATATGTAATGTACTTATTGTATAATGTCTGCTTGGTTAGTTAATGCTATATGTACATACTGTACTCTATGCTGGATATCAACAACCAATATTGTACGTTTCCATCTGTTCACATAGACTTCAGCTATAGCCAAAAAAACATGATGTAAACAAGCCTTTTGTAGTTAATAAATATACTGTAAAATCAGTAAGGTCAATTCTAAATTGCCCCAAAAAATATAAGGATTGTGAGAAACACACACACACACAGACATTGACATGAGCTGAGAGGGTGATGACGACAACACAGAGAAGAGAGAAATAGTCAGGCCAGCCACACAAATGTGAAGAATGTGTCGTGAACCTGAGCCCCAAATCACCCCACCGTTGCGTTAAAGAGCTGTGGCCTCGCCACAGCACAATGGGGGGGTTAAGCGCTTTCATTGCAATGAATAGAGAACCGCCCATTGCCTTGCCCTGGAGCTTTAGAGGGGCCCGGTTCATAGCCAGGACACGGACAAGGGGGCGAGAAAGGCACTGTCAACAGCTCAGCAGACTTGACACTAGTGATTCAGCAGAATCAACAACAACTTGGACGTGTTCAGAGCCTTACGCTGCGGCTGGGGGAATCGCTGGCGGGGAAACTGGAGGCTTCGGGACAGTCCATCACGTCGGACCTGCAGGCCTGTCGGTTCTGGGATTCAAACTCCTTCAGCTGTGAAGGAACAGACTATATATGATCAAATTATGAAGAGCTAGAATATCGTCCATATTCATCCAGCTGTTTAATTCATGTTCACCATGCGTAGATGGCAAACATGTCACTGGTTTGCCATCTGACCAAATTAGAAACTACATGAATTATAGACAATACATATTTTTGATGATTTTTTATGATTTTCCTATCATTTATTTGACAATTTTCTACATTGTAAATAACTAAAAGCAAGAAAGACAAGAACGGTGAGACATTTTGGAAAAAAGCAAGAACAAAGCTCACAAATAAGCAAGCTAAAATAGTGAGGAAGTCTCCCTGTGTTAACCTGGATACTTCAAGATCAAGCAGAAACAAAAGGGCAAGCTTGTATGTGACTGCAGTAAATAGAGACGGGAATTCTGGGATATCATTCATACTCGGGCCAGGGCCTCTTCCACAGAGATCATGTTCTCCTTGACCATCATCATTAGCTGGATTCGCTCTTCATCGCTCATGGTGATCTCGCTGGCCACAAAACCAATGTCATCACCTGTGAGAAATAAATACCTTCATTTAAAGTGCTGCATCAATATACTGTAACACCTCCTAAAGTTGATATTGTGCAACAATAACAAAAAATGCATTGCACATGGTACTGAGTAAGTGACGGACCTGAACTTGATGCCATATCCTAATCGTGTATAAAAACAACAGTTCACGGACAGGACGTATTACATTAAGATAAGAACAGAAATGCTCAGCATTTCTACAATCTACAATTCTACAAGATCTACAATCTTCAATTAATGAAAATATGAAGAACAATGTAGGTCATATTTATGTTGAATTTAATACATTATATTGTATATATATGTATATATGTATATATACATATATATATGTTTTACATATGTACATATCTGACTCAACCATCAAACTACAATATATGGACTCAACATACCTTTTGATGTCTGGCGCACAGAATGTTTCTGTGCTTTACGAAAACTTTGCCAAAAAGACTTATTTTTTTTCTTTCCATCCCACTTCCCTATCAAAAGCATTGTATTCAGTTTAGTGACGAAAAATTAACACTCACAAAAACAAACAAACAAAACCTACTTGATAAACAAATTTATGAAAAACACTATCAGCACTAACAACATGCTAAAATAATTTGTATTTTAAACCCTTACTATTACATTTTATAATTCTTATTCAAACGTACCTCCTGAACCATCTTCAGAACTTGACTTATGCACAGGGAACCTAAAAATGAAACATACTATACTGTAAACATAATAGTACTTAATGTGCATAAATAAAATAAAAATAGACATTATACCTGTTTTCTAATGTTATTTTCTTCATTTTTCCACTATCCCATCATATCTTTAAAATGTCCCTCAATAATCCAGTTTTCCACAACATCCAAAAAATAATATCACAAATGTGAACTGTCTGGTGACACAGGCTTCATGGTGATTCCAAATAAAAGCATGTACAACAGATGCAAAGGCTCTCTGCTCTTGGCTAATGGAACAGAGACCAGTGCGACACAACCATTGCAGGAACAATAGACTCTTTTCATGTTGAGCTCGGCTTTTACGACAAAACTTGCACCAACGTGGCCCCCACATTCTCTCTCTCTCTCTCTCTCTCTCTCTCTCTCTGATGTTAGGGCTTGTGTCTCCACTGCAGTCGTCCTACTTATGATCCACAAGAGATCAGTCTTTTAGAGTCTGATTTGTTTGATGTGCTGTTATTAATGACATAAATTAGGAACTTGAACGGTAACTGTGTCATAATAACTGCATTAGGACATTTCCATGTGTTGGCGCATTAAGAAGCCTATAATTAAACCACATGTTGCTACATTATTAGTCACGATCCAAATTACATCTTTTATGCTTTCCAATGACAAATTTGAGTAAACTTCGAAATCCTTTAAATGAAACAATGGTGGGAAGGAAGTCTGGGGGTTAGGCGAAAATGATCCACAGTTCAGCAGGAAATACTAGTTTTTATGTAGCAGTTATTTTAGCTGATCATCCAAAGCCGGATATAATTATTAACATATGACTGGATAATGGCACATATTATCATATGTATAAGTATGACAATAAACAAGATATACAATACAGGAGAATATTCGGACACAAATGTGTCTTTGCCAACAAGGTACTTGAACTAAGGCTTGACTTGATTCAAGAACACACTAAAGACGTCAGAACTACCCAGAACGTAATCTCTCTAATGATGCATTGTATTTAGGTATTTATTTACAACTTATTTATAGTATCATTCTCATATTGTTTTCTTTGCAGTATCCTTCCATAATCCTCTCGCTTGTTTCTGTCTGCCTTCCTAATATCTGATCAAAAAAAAGATACTAATGTGTGAGGAATGCCAAAGATGTAATGTCATACCGCCTCTCAGCTTCAGGGGTGGACAGAGCATTGTTGAGACCCAGGGACTCCTGCAGAGATAAAAAGTGGACACCCATATAAACAGTGTTACTGTTATTGTTTGCAATAAGAGTACAAATTATTCCATAGCAAGTAGAGAAGTTAACTAAATAACTACTTCCATAGATTTAATCATGACATCAAAAGACCAATTGTCCTATTGTAATGTACTGTACAGTAAATATACATCGTTTTGGAATGAAATGCATATAGGTACAGTCTACTCCAGGCAATTTCCAGTTAAAGGCATTTTGGTGACACCTAGAGTAAGAAAGTGGTATATGTTAAATCTGGAAGCAAACAGCTGTGGGCCACATGGACCTAATGGGGTCGCTACCTGTCCTCTCTGACAAGCCACCGCTGTTTTATCACTGAGAATGACGCATCTAGACACAAGGATAAAACAAAGGCTTACGAAGGGCTGAATTAATATTGTATAACAATAAAAAACTATGTATATGAACTAGTGAGATTGTTACTTGTATACTCTCTTCATATCTTGATGACCCAACCCCCACACATTCCACCATATCTGTCAGGATATGCCTCACAACGTTCAAGGCCCATCCAGAGTGTATCTTCCCAAGCCAGAGACATGTGACTTTAAAGCCTTCCTAGGGTAATCATGACAGGGCATTTCCATTTTGACTGGCTGCTGAGCCAGATGAGGAAGTGTCCTCTCCAGGGAGATAAAGCGGACATGGACGGCACACTCACCTGGATCTGAGAGCGGAGCTGCAGTGATGTGGCCACTGAGTCAGTCTTTCCCTGAAACACACGCGGCGGACAGCGGTCGAGAGATTACACTGTCATCACGGACCAGAAATAGAAATAATATTCACTTGGCCCGACTGGCTGCCCACACTGAGAAAGTAACCTGCTGGTGTATATTCAACGTTTACAATGTCTGCTTTTGATTTACTGTTTTGGTGGACCTTAATGTCTTGTAGTTTGTTCAAATAACCAACTGAAGTTAAAATTAAAGTCATATGCTATTTACAGAATGAAAATGTATCTTCAACAGTACAATATTTTGATTATTTGTATGAGGTATATAGATATAGATGCCACGATATATACAGTATTCAAGGTTAGAGGTTTAAACTGACACTGTAGATACAGTACTACTCACTCACAATTTCTGTGTCGTTTACTTTGCGTTTTCGTAGCTCTTCCATTCTGTCCCACACGTGAGAGAGCGAGGTGCTGTAATACTTTGAGTACTCCTGTGCAAGGTCATCAATGTTCCCCACCGAGCCATCCTGTTAGAGACAGGCAGGTCACAACAACATTTACAGTTAGCTGTAACTCTGGGAATACAATAATGGGGACACAGGTAAACATTAGCCTGGACAACTTGGCGCTAGCTGCCAGCATTGTTAGCAATATGCACTCCAACAACAGCAATAATGCAAAAAGAAAAATTGTTAGTATTAAAAGTGGAGTCAACTTGCTATCCTGGAGAATGAAATCAAAACAAAACACTTCTTCCTTCAATGTGATTGGGTGCTCCCTCAGGACCTCCGGCCCCCAACTTGGGGGGTGCGAGGATGGCAAAATGTTATGTGGTCTGCACAACTTTGTGTTCCCGTCTGCAAAGGCTGTGTAGTAACACCAGATTATTATTTCAGCATGCGCACAGAATGAATAGCTAGCAGACACTGAAGTTAAGTCACGCTGGCTCAGAATTCTCATAAAGTTTTAAAAAGCCATACCTTTAATATGTCTTCATCAAAAAACAGAATGTTAATATATGTAAATATTTCAAAATAATAAAGAAAGGAACAGGGAATTTTAATGAACACGACCAGCGTCATATTGTCTGTATGATATGGTCTATGCAGCTATTGTACTGTATACGGTCAGTGTGCTTGTGTTCGTGCACACAGTCATTCTTCCTGGGCCTCTCTGTATCCTGACCAGCGCCTGCTGAGATATGACCTCCCAGGGGTTACATAGCAGGGTGACGCAGTCACAGTCCCGCTCTAGTGACCTACGGTCAACAAACAGCTGACCTGAGAGGCCTCGGTTCAGTCTACGGTAAATCCCAAGGGTCCCTGACAGACAGACAAGAGGATTCTCATCATCATCATCATCGTTCTCCACTTCCTACAATTGTGCGACCTGTAAGTTATGTGCTCTTTGTTTGCAAGAAGACAGAAGAAGTGATTTATTACTTCAGAAGATCTTGGAATATTAACCTAAAGTACGATCTTGACGCCAAAATAATAGCGGAAAGTGAGTGTAGTCATGAAGGCTGTGTTTCAGAATAAGATACCACACATGGCTATTGTCATTTAAAAGAACAATATAAAGGAAACTAGCTCTATCAAACTATTTGTGTTTAATCTATATTTTATAGTGGTTTTACCTAATTGGCTTACCTACGTGGCTATGGCAGAACACCACTGTCTTCAGACATGGATGCTGATAATGACAATGATGGTCCTAGTACCTAGATAGGTCAAAAGCTCAACTTGCGTTCGACTGATCTGCCATTGCTTCCACAGTGAAGTAATGTTTTAAGTAGCTTTATCAACATTCTTTAGTGTGTATGGCTATGTGCTGAGATGTTTTCATTTCAAGTTGAGAGATATTCCACCGTCAGCCAAGAACAATAGTCCCAAACCCCTCAACAATCGCGTCATGAATCATTTGGTCTAATGACCAACTCGAAATTGACCAACTTTATCAACATTCCAAGCACATACTGTATTGGTTGCCTTCTTAGAACAACATGCCACAGAATAGCTGCTCAGATGTCTGGCAGATCCTGCAGGTTTGTTCTTATATGTCTTTCTGCTTATAGTTATGTTCATGCACTATTTGTACTGAATACTCTGGTTGCATTAATTGCAGCAGGTCAAGATGTTGTCAAGCACAGCTACATGCCAATGACGGGCCCCTCCCTTTACTGAATACAGTCGTGCCATCTGGTCCATAACAATGGCAACTTTAGTTCTATTGTAGTGGGCAATTGTATTTAAGCAGTTTCTTTGCGTCAAGATCAGAAGAAGCGGTCTGATGCATTGTGCTCAGGATGCATAGTTTTCTTTGATTTTGCCTGGTATATCATGTGTGTGAATTTTCCAGCCCTCAGGACCTATTTTTCCTCTCAATTCGTTGACTGTGCCTGTGTACATGGGGCAAATCACAACTGTTTTTACCCTGCATTATGCCAACAATGGTGGGTTTGTTCGCCAGTTCCAAAGGAGGTACAGAAATCATCTGTTACATTTCTTCTTTTCCCCTGAAAGGCTCCACCAGACGCATCACAAACACTGTCCAATATCCGCTGACCAGATGGCCTACTGCATCTTTCCCTAGATAGGATGTGCATTCAACATGCACGTTGTTTCAACATCAACAGCCAGCTAAACAGTATTTCATGACCAGTTTACTGGACATGTACTGTGTGAAACGACAGCGTGCATTGGTAGCTAACAGTTGATCGTCTGCAGTTATGTCCTCGATTAGTAGCATCTGTCATGACAGCTTATACTAGCAGACCACCACAAACCACATTAGATCTAATGTCACAAGGTGAGACTGGATATAGCCAACAGACAAACATGAGCTGTTCAGTCATCTCAGACCTTCCAGCAATAAGCATCCAGCATCTCCATTCAACTTTACCAAACATTATTATTATTATTATTATTATTATTATTGTATTGCTTGTAACATTTCCCTATGCCTCAAACAAAAAACAAACAGTCAAGTAAAGTTCAAAGACTGTTGAGAAAAGCGGGCCATTCATCTGGTAAATAAATGCCCCTGCCTGTGGTCCAGCACTGCCTGAGAGCCCGGCAGGCAGGCCACAGGCGCTTGAGAAGCTATGCGCTGTGCTCCTCTACAGCCTCTCCAAGCTCCCACCAGCACTGGGCCACATAAATAGCCTTTTGTGAAAAGGCCACATGATAGTTGGCCCATTATAAACCAGACTGGAAACACGTAATATGGGAAGGAACCTACGTCAACATGACATACAGTACTGTAAGTGAACTATGTATAAAAGCAACTGTTTCATACAGAATGCTTAAAAAGGAGACAGATAATCTGCAATGATTTGAACAAAAACTGTTTTACAAATTGGTCTGTTTTCACACTTTGTCTTAACCCATCCATTTAAGATACCAGACTGGGGGTCTGTATCAAGCAGGTCTTACTGTAGGTTCTTGCCTTAAATCTGTGTGGAGACCAAGAGTTTGTGACAACACAATAAGTCACTGAAAATTAATTTTAGTGGTAATGGACTGGTCATTTCTTACTGTATCAGAAAACGAAACAAACCTAATTTACCTTTACCCAAAACATGTTTAAAAGTTGTTCACGATAAACTGATCAAACATAATTATTAAATAGCATTTGGGTGAGTTCCATTGAACACCATACAGTAGTACCACATAGAACCCCACCCTGGCCTAGAGACATAAACAGTACAGTACTGGAGCTGTGATTACACCAGACAGGTCCTCTGCACTTTATGTGAGCTTATTTTCCCTACGCTGTATTTAAGTGCATGAATCACGCTTGTGAGTCTCAAAGTCTAGTGCTCCTTTGGTGAGTCTTAAATTCTGGTGGAATGTGTGAATAAATAGAGTTCAACTCACAAGAGGACAAATGTGAACAGTAAAGCACAAACACAGACAAATATACAAATCAATACAACAACAGGTAACATGATAGAAATGCATCCTGTTGATGCTGTAGGCCTACTTTATCATACAAATACACTCACCACACATGGTGATGCACAGCGCTGCTTGGCCTCAAGTTCGGCACTGGTGTGTTTGAATAGCTCCGCTATGAAGCTCTGCTCAGCCCAGTGGAAGAAGAAGAATGCCATCCTTAACCAAATGGGAGGAGTGTGAATACTCACGTAAATTCGTGGGAGTCTGACAGGAGCACAACCACATATGACGTTGCCACAGCTGGGTGGGGGCTCCACTCTCTCCAGCTGTGGACCAAAGGGCCTGGCTCTAATTCAAACAAACCAACATGTCTGCTGGTGCTTACTGCTAGTATGTCTGTGTGTGTGTGTGTGTGTGTGTGTGTGTGTGTGTGTGTGTGTGTGTGTGTGTGTGCGTGTGTGTGTGTGTGTGCGTGCGTGTTGATTGTTTATTATTGTTGATTTTTTAAAAAGGTGTCTATTTTAAACATGAATATAACAGCAAACAATTACTGTTTTCTATGTTAAGGAAATAGTGGGATCTTGTGCTTAGCAGGGTGTTTGTTGTACTATAGTAATCCGATATCATCTTTTTTTGTTTTTGTTTACCTAGTGCTGGCCTGCATGTGTGGGCGGCAACAAGAACAGTGGTCTTGTTTTGCTGAGAAGCTGGTACTAGTGTGCCATCTAGTGACAAAAAGTGGAGAAAAAAGTAGACTATTCTACAGAATGTAATCATGGCCAGAAAAAATTATCAGATTACCCAAAGGAAAAAAAAAAAATAAAACGTGATAAGAACAGAACCATGGATTTGGTTAACCGTTACACCCACACAAATAAAAACTGACACTGGTCAGTTTTCTAATTGTCAGTTTACAAACTTCACACCAGCAGGTGGCAGCAAATATCAACTCTACAACTGCATTTTTGATGAACTGAAGTACCTATTCACTACAGCTAAAGATTTAAAAAGGGACAACAATCCACATTAGGGACTGTTATTTAAGGAAGAAATTTGCAATACTTCGAATATTCATACAGTTGAAGAAGCTACAAGGCCCCACAACTTCATCACATTGACCAATGCAGTAAAGCATGTAGCAGGATTTGATCAACTGAACAGTTACAAGGCTCCAAGCCTAGCTTTAACCAGGTTTTACCAGGTTCCAGAAGCTTTATGATTCTAAATGGTATGAGTTTGTCTCCCATTCTGCCCTATCAAATCTCAGTAATGATAAATACAACCAGGCTCCCACCTTACCTCTTACCAGAGATGTTCCAAAGTTCCACCAGTACCTTTAATAGTAAGGGGAGTGCACTGAGGGACCTAACTAACTCACCATCATCCAAAAATCCACCAAATAGCCTTTGAAAACCTTTTAGTTAATTTCCTTTCACAAGGAACTAAAGAGCCTGTTTTGGAGACATTCATTAATATTAATGAGTCACTGGCTGGTGCCTGGCTCTTAAAATAACCACAACTTTGTTACAAATTTGGGAAAGGGTAAGAAAAGAACAATTGAATGTATCTCTTTAAAGAATTCTGCACATATGGGTTAACATTGTTTTAGGTGTAAGGTGCAAGACCTTATTTAGCAAACTCCACAATTGCAAATCGAGAAAGTTTCCATTCAATCACTGGCGATAGATAGAGGCAGTTCTAACAGGTCATTGAACAATGAACTATGAACACAACATAAACAATTTTCTGAACACGTGTCACTGTGTCTGAAACCGTCTGACAAGCGGTTTTCATTGTAGGGTTTCCAGATTGATACAGTATGCAAAGCAAAGCATAGGCTATATTTTAAATAGCTGCGGAGCTTGCCAAATAACAAAGAGTAGTAATCACATAAAAAACATCTCTGGTACCAAAATCCTTGACGAACAGGGCAAAAGCTTTTATGTATAGAAATCCTTTGCATATTTGCCAAATCTGCATTTCATTCTCTAATATATCATCTGTGAGCACTGGCTACAGATGCCACTCATATCACAGTGTGAGTTCATACTATTTTACAAAAACATTGAATATAGATAATACACAAATATAATTAGTGGTATTGTTGTTGCAAAGTTCTATAGCGTTAGGCTTATACTCAAACTGAATGCACACAAATGGATGATTCACATGCCCCCTTTTTGCTCATAGCATTGGCCCTTGTCCTTTAAATCACTGCCTCCCAGTGGCTATACTATAATACACACCAATTTTTTTACAAAGCTGCCACCATACCAGACATGTCAGTTAAAGGTATATAGTCAGTTATTGCAAGCTAAATGTAAGCTAATATACTTTTGGTCAAATTCACCAAAATCTCATTGCATTTCGCTAGTTTACCATTCTTTGTGCGTGTGGAAAAAAATACGGTGACACAGTCCTGTCTCCATATATAGCAAGATAAACCAAGCGGCGAACACTGCTGGCATGATCAACAAAGCTGTAGAATACTACATTTTACTTCACAATGCATTTCGATGTGTGGAGCGGCGCCACGGAAGAAGATTGTTTGATTTGAGCTCAATGTTAGCAAAAATTACTAATTAAAGTATCATTTTTGCCAACTTTGTTCTAGTCTTTAGTCTTTTAATCAAATATTGTAAATTAACTGTTCCTAGAACAGGTATGCTACACAAATTGGTTTAGAAACACACAGCTATAAAGGTCAACCATGCATGCACTTTGACATCCAACCACAAGTTTGAGCTAATTAATTACAGATCTATCTCAATCTGGAAAACAGCTCATTTGGATGATGTGTCAGTTCTGAGACCATTCAGTGTGTGTGTGTGTGTGTGTATATATATATATATACACTACCGTTCAAAAGTTTGGGGTCACTTAGAAATTTCCTAATTTTTGAAAGAAAAGCA
>JAODTR010028676.1:0-22378 GCA_025399935.1 Amblyopsis rosae
TCCAGCTGGGAGGAGGCCTCGGGGAAAACCCAGGACCAGGTGGAGAGATTATATCTCCAAACTGGCCTGGGAACGTCCCGGGATCCCCCAGTCAGAGCTTGCTGATGTTGCTCAGGAAAGGGAAGTTTGGGGTCCCTTAATGAAGCTGCTGCCCTCACGACCCGACTCCGGAAAAGCGGGAGAAGATGGATGGATGAGATGGATGGAGTTGTAGTTGGTGGGTGGCTGATTGAATAGGCCTGTCCTATACAGTATACAATATTTTAAACTTTAATATTGCAGCAAACAACTATTTCCTATTTAAAGATATAGTGGAGTTAAAACATCCTGAGCAGACAATGACATCACACGCCGAACTCCTCTGTGAGTGCATGTGACATCTAGTGGCATGAAGTCATATATATATATATATATATATAATATGACTTCATGCCATATATATATATATAGAGAGAGAGAGAGAGAGAGAGAGAACAAAATGATAAATGCAACACTGTTGTTTCTGCCCACATTCATCATGAGCTGAACTCACATTTTTCAAGTGGCCTTTTATTGTGGCCATCCTAAATCACACCTGTGCAATACTCAGGCTGTCTGAGCTGCACCTTGATGTGCCACACCTGTGAGGTGGATGGATTCTCTCAGCAATGAGAAGTGCTCACTAACACAGATTTAGACAGATTTGTGAACAATATTTGAGAGAAATAGGCCTTTTGTGTACATAGAGAAAGTATTAGATCTTTGAGTTCAGATCATGATGAATGGGGGCAAAAACTAAAGTGTTCAGTGTATATACACATATATATATACAGTATGTCTTACATTGCTAATATATTGTGTATATACACATATACACAACATATATACAGTATATTAGCAGTATTGCTCCCTAAGTGTGAACATGGGAATGGTCTACTCACCAAACCTCTTGCGGGTCCACCAGTGTGGTTCTTTGAACGTGGTGAACCTGACATCCGGATGCAGTCTCAGCCTGTCATATAGGTCCGTCGTGCCACACTTTGGCTGACCGATAATGTAGAAATAAGGCAGGCAGCGCATACGGTAGATTTTGCCGTCACGCTGAAACAAGTGTTCTCGAAAAACGCCCCTCAGCTGCTCGAACACAGTCCGGAAACGCTTGGAGTAGCGTGCGTACAAGTTTGTGACGTAAGGGTCCGAGGTGATATTCCCAGTGTACTCCTCATACCAGCAGGGGTTCTTGATGCCAGGCAGGAATTTGTGGGGGATAACGGAAAACATCTGCAAAGTTCAACAAAACTGTTAAAGTCACGGAAGCTGCCGAGTCAATTGTTAATTTACTTTCTTCTCAATTAAAAACTAACTACAGTATCTATAAAAAGTACGCAGGAATTCTCAACATATCAATGAAAGCCCCACAAAACTTTGTTTTTGCTGTGTCTGTTATGGGAATTGATGAAAATAATGAAAAATAGATAACAACAAGAAAACAAATGGTGGAAAATGTTTAATTGTATACTCTTGTATGTGTTAGAGGCCATTTTGTCTCCATCATATCACTGAGGCTTCTGAGGCAGCTCTGGGTGGAATACAGCCTTATGAAGCCTTACAGTATATTATGCATGCCAAATGCTCACTCGTTGCTTATGGGACCAGGCTAGTTTAGGGACAATTACAGCCAGATCTATGTGGAGATGTGCTATTGATTATCCCACAGACATTCACTTATTCATTTGCCCGCTCAATAAGAAATTACTTGTATTGCAAATAGCCCTGGCACCACCCATAATCATTGGGATTTACAATTAATTGAACTAGCATTGAGGTGAAACAGGGATTGGACGCAAGCCATGGGACCAATCTGTGGGATGACTGTGGAATGAGTTTGGGCTTTAAATCGTTTCTGGAAACCAGAAATGGCCAGACAAATAGGCACAGGTGCAATAATCTGGCAGTACATGAGGCATTACACAGGGGTTTCAACCCTGGTCATATCTTCTAATATTAAATTAGAGAGCGAGAAATTAGCCACCTTGAAACTGACCCATAGGGAAGATTATTGAATTTGAATCGCCCAGTCACACTTCAAAATGAAAATTGATGTTAAAGAGGAGATCAATATCAACCTGCATCACACTTTATAATTATTGCATTCTATTCTAACAGAGCCAGGTATCAAATTACAGTGTGTCGGGATAATCTGTGTAATTTAAATGTTAAATGGACTGCAGTTATATAGCGCTTTTCTAACCTGCCGGCCACTCAAAACACTGTACAGGACTGCCTCACATTCACACACACATTCGTACAGCGATGGTGTTGTCAGCCATGCAAGGCGCCATGACAACTGGGGACAGTTAGGGTTAAGTGTCTTGCTCATGGACACCTCGATGCCTTTAGTGTTAGTGGGGTTAATTTCCGGTGTGACGCTTAATTGACTAATTTCAAATGTTATATTTATTTTAAGCAGTAATCATAGCCTACACATTTTACAGATTTATAAGACCTGTAAAGTCGATATGTTCAGTTTTCCAACAAATTCCTCAGTGTAAGTTTAACATCCGACTTGGTCATTGAGTTACGTAGATGGTAGTCAATCAAAACACCTCTCCTGTCAAGTAGGCGGTTCTTGCGAGACTACTCACATGTGGCTCACTGCTGACGAGCACCTTCTGGTCAGGGAGCTGCCGACGGGCGCCGAAGTCCACCCTGTAGGCGATGGTCTTCACCAGCAGCTTGACGTGGGCGCAGTCCCTGGAGGAGGTCAGGTTGAAGGGGACGGACCCCGGCGGCGGGGGGTTGGCCGGGGCGTCGGTGAAGTGGAAGGGGGACGGCGTGAGCAGCAACCCCTTTCTGTCGCCCGTCAGGATGTAGGAGGCCGTGATGAGGAAGGTGATGGCCAGGCCGAACAGGAAGCCGCACAACCTGGCTTTGCGGAAGCAGCCCGCGGCGGTGACCCCTCCCCCGCCGCGTCCACAGCGCCTGGGGGACTCCCGCTTCACCTCCAGGACGGCGAACACATTCACTGGCGCCTCGTACACCTGCAGGAGGAGTGGCCGCTTCCGGTGGTCGTCCAGCAGGGTGTACTTGTAGCCCATCTGCGTCATGGCAACGCCCTCCCGTTCCCCCCACCACCACCCCTGCTCAGACCCTGGCAGGGCGTGAGGTTGGCGGGGTGCCGGAGTGGCAGGAGCGGCTGGGTTGTGGGAGCATCCCTAGGCGTCCCTTGTCCATGCTCGGGGTCCTACCCGCGGCCCGCCTCATCCGACCACATCTACCTGATAAGAGGGTAAGAAGATAACGTGTGTTAATTAACATGGGTTCCCACTCCAAGTAAAAATGGCAAGTTCCCACAACATTTCCTTTTTTGGAAGATAATCTGTTTGGTATTAAAACCATCTGGAGAACCCACTGCAGTACCTCGCCGCAACGTTGAGGTGAGTACGACAAACACATACACGCAGATGCAGGGAGAGCAACAGGCCACGCGGCTCAGCATATAACGAAACAAGCGCGCGTACAGTCGCGTCACATAAAGAAGCACACCAACGGCTAGGCTAAACAAAAGCAAAAGCAAAAACACAAAAAAAAACACAAACACTGCAGGAAGTCCCCAGCCTAAGTGCCCTCACACCTACGCGGCTGAAGGCAATCAGCTGATTGCACGTGGGAGTGTGGGGGCGCTGGGAACACGGGTAGTCTACACCACCGGCAGAACCACACTGGCAAAGGGATGCGATCCCTGGATGTGGACGTTACACCTCTGAGGAACACGGACCCCCTGTTGAAGACCTCTGGTCTAAGTACTCATGTAGACATTCAAACCACTAGGTTCAAGATTTGTTTAGACATTTGAAAATGTAATACCACGACCACAAACATTTTGAACTAAAATTAATTCATGCCGCAGAGATATTCCACGACTTGACCCAAACAATTAGCAAATTCCCTGACTTTCCATGTCTGCATTATATTCCATAAACTCCATGACCAGTGGGAACCCTGTGATAAGAATGGGGATTGGAGGGGAAGGGTGCGTATTTCCAGAGGCTTTAAAAGGTGAGGATAGCGATTTTAAGATAGGCTCCTTATCAAAATCAGTGACTACTGTATCTCCTTGCGGTCCGCTAAAGTAGCTGACCGTTATGTATGCATGCTGCAAAGAGCTAGGAGTTCTAATAAAGAAACGGAAACAAGCATTACAACGGGAACTACTTCATGACTGAAATGTCAACATACGTTGAATATCCTACTGAGTAACTACGGGAAGTTAAAGAATACAATACAGTGCAATTCCACCTTTCTTATTTGATCAAGGCCATTCCTGGTATATTCTGTTATATTAATCTCAAGTCGAATGATGCTTTTTCAGTAACAGTAACAGTGATGAACTAATTCTGCAGTCAGAACAACTTCCTCTATACCGCTCTTGACTCTTCAAATCCCTGCTCACCACACCGAAGCGCTGGATGTCAGCTCATCAAACCGCACAATGTGTACCTGAGTCCCAATGTGGAGGGAGGTGATAACGGTCCAACCCGCATGTCCGGGCCAGAGACAGAAATGTTAGACGATGCATGGCCTGGACAACTGGAAGAGAGATTATAGTGGCGAGCCTTGCTGTGAAATCACAGGCACGCAGATATACAACGGCAGGGCAATATATGAAGGTGAGACAGTAATCCTTGGGGCTTTGTTACTATACCTGTACTGAAGCAACATCTGCCAGAGCAAGAGACTATGGCTTTATACTATAGCGTACTGTAAAGATAGAGTAGTTTAACGTTCTGAGCAGAGAATGCTTTGTTTTCATAGACGCTCCGAACGCATGTGGGTGTGCGTGGTCGATGGAGAATTCGATTTTGTCTGTTGCTTTTTTCTAGTGCGACAGGACACTTAATGGCAGACAGGATTGTATATAGATCCTTTAATGAGAATGAGACTTCAGCAATCGATACATACAGCAAATATGTACGTACACAGACACATCCATACTTCCACACACAATGCACACACACACACACACACACACACACACGTCTACACTTATACAGTACACATATATATATTGTACATGCATTAACTCACAAAATGCGCACACACACACACACGCACAACAGTTACACACGCCACACATACATCACATTCAGTATGTGAAATATCACGCCAGGGGGCTGTCATATATTATACCTGCTCCCCCTCACATGCCGTGTGAGATAAGGCCGTCGTAGGGAAGTGACTCATGGCTCACCCTGCCCCACAGCAATCCCCTCCATACAGACACCTGTCTCCCTCCCAAAGCAACATAATTTACCTCCAGCTGGCAGGCTCTATAACGGCCCCACAGCAACAGCTCCTGGCCTCTCTCCGTTGTGACAGCCATGGAGAGGTAATGAGACCTCCTCCACCAGACCCAGCCTCACCCCTTCCTAAGGTTTTCCTGCCTGATATTTCAAACGACCCCCTTTGGCCAATGATAAAAAAAAATAATAAAAAAAAACAATGAAACAATTTTAAGGAGAAAGTTTGCTGCGAGAACTCGTCGTACTGAGCTACAGCCTCACAAGAATTGTTTTCTCTTACACACTCTAAATAAACCGGTTTTGTTCTTGAAGAAATTGTGAGATTCATTTCCAAAGATGTTCACAGTACCGTAATTAACAACAGCAATGAATGTCAAATATTTAATATGTTCTTAAACCACCGTGCCATGAATCGATTTACTTTATGTCAAAGAATAAAGCTGAGCGATTAGCGTAAAGTTCGCAGTGCTTCTCTGCATTTATTAAGCTACTCAAATCTGTTCCAGCCCCTTCAGAACTCAAAATGGCTGCATTGAAATGTAACAACTAACAACTGACCATGAAACTGTGGGTGGGTGTGTATAGACGGGGGGTACAGAAGGGTCAGATCGCCTTGGCGCTCTGTCGAGCCTATGTGATACCGTACGCGCATGCTTTCTGACATTCAAACCGAAACAACAGCATTTTTTTTATTTTTTTTATGCTGGTTTAAACTGCAAGGCCAATTTCAGGCACAAACAGAGATGCGTAACCTTGAGTGTGAGCACGGGCTAGTTTAACGGTTGTTATTTAGCACAGCAAGTTAAAGGAAATTGGATATGAAAGGAAACACAAGCAATCTAGCCTCTATTCCACAGGTGCTGCATACTGCTGTGTAATCAAAGCCCCCAAAGACGGCTGACATTTAAACAACTGGGGCGTTTGTAATAGGCCGCTTGCTCGCAGTCGCCATGTCATCATCCACAGCTATTGACCCACTGTGTCCTTCATCACACCTGAAGTCAGTGGCCATACGTGAGAGCCTGAGGCCAGCTGGGATACGCTGGAAGAGAACGGTGGTAGCAGAATGGCATTAAAGGAGATGCGTAGAGCGAGCAACAGAGAGAGAGAGAGAGAGAGAGAGAGAGAGACAGGAAAGAGAGAGAGGGACAGGAAAGACAGCGAGGGAGAGAGAGCGTGAGAGAGAGATAGAGAGACAGGAAAGAGAGAGAGAGAGAGACAGGAAAGAGAGAGAGAGAGAGAGAGAGATAGAGAGAGAGAGAGAGAGCAAGATCAAGAGATAGCAAGAGAGAGCGAGCAAGAGAGAACGAGAGAGCGAGAGAAAGAGAGATAGCAAAAGATAGCGAGAGGAATATCGAAAGAGAGCGAGACAGCAATGTAAAGAGAGAGAGAGAGAGAGAGAGAGAAATAGTGTGAGGCAGAGTGACAGGTTTACTCAATGTGTTTCTCCTGTCAATCAATCAAAAACATGATGAAATAGACTAACTATATTCTGCTGGAGGACATAACGCTGCGATGGAGGGGTCGCAAGGTCATGCTGGCTTTGCTTTCCCACAGAGAGAGAGAGAGAGAGAGAGAGAGAGAGAGAGAGTGTAAAAACTCTCGGTGCACCGTCTACATGAATTAGCATCTCATATCGCTAACTATGAGAGGGAGAAAATATGTCTCTCCCAGGGGGAATGTGACCAATTAGAAGTGAAAGTCAAAATGCTCCAAATCACCTGGCTAGCATCATCAAAAACATCTACAGCGCAGACAGCTCAAATGCATAATGAGATACAATAAGAGTAAAAATAACCTCACCATCACCGGTGATGGAATGCATGCTACTGTAGGCTCCCATGCGTCCGTGGTGCAACAGGCTGAATAAGTCATTAGGGGAGCATCTCCATGTAAGGGAGCAGGCCTCCGTGTGTTCACTTCTGGCCTTCCACTAGTCCCCCTCAAGAACAGACAGCCCAGCTAATATTTCTCATGCTCTCCAACATTCTGGCTTTTATCCCCCCTGTAGTTATTTTGCTCTTGTCTGTCAATGTGAATTGTTACGGGTCTCTTTGTTTACCTTACGAAGGTATCAATCAGATAATCAATAATGCACTTAAGCCATTATTTAAGGGTAATTAATAGTTGTTTTTTTCAGACACAAACTGAGGAGTGCAACTTTAACAAACACACAAGCACACAAAATAAATTGGTTGTTTTATTGTATCAAAGAAAAGCTAGCGCCATCTCACTAAGGCTAAACATTTTACAGCTAACACAATATACAGTATTGCATCACCGCAATTCCTTGGAACATTTGTGTAATCTTTATAGATGTTCTTTGTTATTGTCAACTCCTACCAGTGATTTATTTCCAAAGGAGTATCCTGCTGAAAACTGTACAAAGTGGAGACATATTTCCCCCATTTCTCCCCCAACAGGGTTGGAAACTATATATAAATATATATCTTGAAAACACTTCGGAGGAGAATTAGTCTCAGTGTGCATCTGACATCAAAACAGACTTTCTCTTACATCAGCCAATATAAAGTATTTTATTTCTCAGTACTGTTTACAGTGTTGTTTACAGTGTGTAACATCGTAAACTCAAATGCCCAAGCTTATCTGTGGCAACAAAAGGCAGATTAGTGGCTGTGTCAGAGACGGGTACCCTTAGAATTGTATATATTTTTGCCTAAGCTCTATTACTGCAAACAGTGGATGGAAAATTGTTAAACCCTCAAAGACACTTTGATGGTTGAGCCATGATTAGACACAACAGTATAGACGAATAATTCAAAGAGGTTTAATGGCAAAGTTGTGCGTTTTAAGTGCTCAGCTTTTATTTATTCACACAATAATGAGACTGTATCCACGCTGTTATAAAGATAATTGATCAAAGTCTCTGTTCAAATGGTATTTCACTGACTCTTAAATGAAATATGACAACATTGTGAAATAAGGGTTAGCATTTAGTTTGAATATTCCTAACAAGTCCTTTTTCTGAATGGATAAGGGTGAAAATCGGAATACCAGACCTATACTGTACAGTATGTAACATACACATTATAGCCAGCGTCTGTATCAGCTCACTGACAGGAGTCTACAGAGCCTGGCGTGTGGACTCTGTACAATCTTGTGAGAGCGGGTCATAAAATGTGCATTGGATCCAAAACAATTCCGTGCACCGCAGAAACAACAATAAACCGCTGCTTTAAGTTTGCTTTCTGGAGGAGTGTCTGTTCACTTTCCATCTCAATTTGAGGTGCACAAGAAAGTAGACCGTGTCGTATGCTGCATGGACTTAACAGACCTTGAAAATAGAATAGCTCGCTCTGTCTGCAGAGGCCTGGATAAGCCCAGAAGGACCGTCGACCTACTCTCCCGCTGCAGACTGCTAAAAGTCTTCCGCTCATCATATAGAAATAATGTGCAGTCGTTTTACCCTCCACAACAGGCAAAAAAATTCACAACAAAAAAATAAACAATAGCTAATCACTCAGACATTCTGCAGAATATCTGCACTACATGCAGACTCAGACAGTTTCCATTCATTACATGCTGATAAGTGCACTTTAATGTCCATCACTGGGCTCACATTTCTGTTTTGCACTGCAGTTTGCAATCTCTGCTCATCCTCACTGTTTCCTGAACTATTGACATTTCCACCGAAGGGAAGGGGATTTGGGTTCAACACCACCAAAAACACAGGAAGCGTTGCTCGTCGGGTTGCGGGGCGAGGAGCGTGACAGAGCACAAAGCTTCATCACTATGTCAGCCAAAGAAAATGTCTTGTTTCCACTAGGCCACTCACAGTAATTAAAGTTCAGCATGAGGCCATGCCCTAGTGCATGTGACTATCGAGGAACATTCTGATTGGCTGAGCTACTGTATAGGTTACTCACAAACGCACGAGGATACCACCAGCGTGAGGAACATTTTAAATTACCAAGCGCATAATGGACCAAGAGCTTTCTCCACACACTGTGTTTAGCCATCTAATTAAAATACACACAATCTAATTGAATAACCATCATTGGTGGAACTGAACATATCCTGAAGGGATAGCCACAGGACTCCACTGAGGCGCGAAATTAATCCTTATATATGATAGCATGAAACGCTTCCGGAAATGGGATTGCAGTGATCTGGACCACTACTGTAGTATACGATACCACAATACCACTGCCGCTAACAAGTGGAAGCCGGGATGCGCTCTTCGAACATGCCGTGTCCTGCTCAGCCCCTGGAGGCTCTGTCAAGACACAGTGGCCAAATCCAATAATGTAAATCATATCCGCGTAACACAAGCAAGACAGAGACGATCAATGTTCACTGAGGCCCACGGTGAAGTCGTTCCTTCATTACCCGGGGAGAGGTCACCCCTCACGATTCCCAGATCAGGGAACACGATCTAATCTCATAGAATTCAGCCACAAAACCACAAGGCAGTGAACCCCCCTGCCCCCAAAGAACTTGGCCAGGCTCCGCCCGACTACTGCTCTCAGATCGATGACCTCACTGAGATGACAGTCTGGAAACCCCGTTGGCATTAGCGTACATACAGCCACCCTGGATGAAGGACCAACCAGTGACCAGTGAGTGTGATGACATTAAGGTCAAGCGTGTGCTTTCATATGGTAGTAGAGCTAGATGAAGCGACTTGAACAGCACCAACTAGTTAAATAGATATTACCTCTACGCCCAGTTGGGGGCAATGTCCCAATGTCCAGACCCTATTCACAGAGTGAATAGAACCTGCCATTGCTTATAACCTCCTCCAGGCTTGCTCAAAAAGACGAGGCCAATAGCTTTTACACTTTCCCACCCCCTCTCATATATTATTCATTATTTATTTCATTTTTATAATTAGCTTGTTAGACTCCCTAAAGGTGAAGGTGCTTTTATTGTCACCTACATGTACATGCAGCGAAATTCATTCTCTGCATTTAACCCATCCCTCAAGGGAGCAGTGGGCAGCTGATGTGCAGCGCCCGGGCACCAATTCCTGGTTGGAGCCAGTATCACTGGCTCTATGTGGCATTGGGTCTTAGGTGTAATGTGCTTATGATGGTGTCATTGCAAATTGCAGAAAAACGGTGTCAACAAACACAAATGTATTGAATGTGTGGGAAACCCCGGACACCACACACACGGTGCATAATAGCAGGAACATAACGGGACATGTGGACGGAAGATATCCAAGTAATTAGCTGCTTATATGCTGTAAGAAGGACCCCATGCAGTATGCCATCATCATTCTAACAGACTTATTTCAAAGGTACACTAATGGATTCTTCTCTTGAATTCCCCAGTGTTAGAAAAACAGTTTTTTTGTAACACCAACATGCTCCTTAGCGGCTCGCAGTGCTCATTACCCCTACTGTATATAGCAGCCAACCACATTCAGTGGTTATGTTTCAGACGTGAACATTGAGCTAGCACTGAAAATTAGCATTGAGGCGCACGTGTGCCATTACATTTGATGCCAGAAATATTCCACCGTGAGGAGGGAAGGAAACCATGCATGGGCGACAGATGTTCTAATCTTACATTATAGGCCTAGAAACTTCTTTATCATGCTCAGTGTACTGTTTATAAACTATGCCTTGATCATGGAGAGTGTGATTTACTGTGCATGACCGCAACCAGGGCACCACGCTAGTATAGCATGGCTTATGCTTACAGCATGAGCCTAGCATTGGTTGGTTGTACAGCAACATGCAAAAACAACATTGGTTGTGGGTAGAGATATATTAAGTTTGCGCGTTTAGACAATTTTGAGACAATTAGACACAATTAGAGCTTAGTGAGATGTCTGAACATGATGTAGGCTAGTTACTAAAATTGTGCGTGTGCATCAAAAACAAACAATTGAGTCTTGAGTGAATGAGGGGCGGCGTATGCAAAAAAAAAAAAAAAAGATGCTGAGAGTATGAGGGGCGTATGCAAAACAGAGCTGTCTGCATAACAGCACCCCAATGAATAATGTATGAGAATGAATTTAGAATTGCTGTGACTGTAAACGTATTGCCTAAGTGTAGTAGGCAACCTACAGTAGCCTATTTTCACCTGACTTTCATACAGACGACATCTTCATGCATATTACACATATTTGCTTGTTGATTGCAAACTGGCTTTAAAAACAATCAAATTCTTCCAACAGCTGTGAGAATCAGAATCCTCCAGTTAACTGCCAGTTATTTATTCATCATGTCTAATCCCGTGCCTGTCCCTGATCAGGTTTTACATTTAAAATTCGCAATATTTTTTAAATTAACTACCAGATGTGTTCTAAGCTTTAGAGACCAACAGGGAAATAGCAAAAAATATAATAAATGAAAAGAAAGTAAATTTTGTTTTGAAATGAAGTCTAAATAATAATGCATGCATGTAGTACCACACTCAAATAAATATGAACACAGTGACATCCCAATTCAAGGTTGCATAGATGTGTGGGAGTGTTGGGTCTTACTGGGATTTGTGGAGTGTGTGCCAATCAGTTTCTCACCCCCTCAGTACCAGGATTTAATGCCAACAATGTGGGCAGCAACTGACAAAATGACCTGCGATGTGACAGGCATGCGTTTGTCTGAATAGATCTGTACTCCTAAAAAGACATGTCACGCTACAAGCGGCTTGTTAAACCAATGGGTCTCAGTATATGGTTAATATAGCCACAGTCCAATAATATTTTATCATGTTCTAATTTAATTATCTTAGTTGAAACATACAACTGGCAATGATAGTATGTGTTTGCTGATATTATATATTTCAGAGATATCAATCATTTGTTCCAGAAAGGATTTGAAATGTTAACCGTTCAGTAGTATATTATATTATGAACCGTACACAGACATAAAGACCTATGCAGCTTCACTTATTACAGATCCGTTATAGGTGTGTTACTCACAACTCCCCTAACACCTGTTTCTACAAGTTTCAAGTTACAAGCAGACTCATTTGGACCAAAGAAGTTCAATCTAATGTTAATCTTCCAGACAGACAGACCTGGGGCAAAGTAGCTACTGTAGCAATTAATCCAGTGTGAATGTTTACTGTTCTCAGGGGAAAGTTTCTGAACAGTGTGGGACCAGTTTTACATGGCTTCAGTCCATACACACACAAAAAAATATGTGCGGCTAAAAACAGGGACAGAGAGATGAAAAGAAAGTAACACTTGCTTTGGTAGACTTGCTTGTTTTGAGTAGAAGCTGTTGTAAAAACAAACAGGGTTTTTTATTGAAAAAAACTTCACTGACACCTAAAACAAAATCCAATTTGTGGAATGACAATTCCTGTGTTCTATTTTCTTTTGCTTTTGCCGCGCCTTAAATTCTGACACAACTCTCTACTTAAACCCAATGCATTTCGAGTGGCTTAACCACTTGAGCCCTAAAATAAAAGTTGTCTTTGCGACATCTGCACTTTTTGTTGTAAACAAACGAGACAGCCAAGAACGAAGCAAAAGAATGTTACCCTCAAATAACAACTGGCTGCAGCATGCTCATGAGAACACATTAACCTGTTAATGCCATTTAATGTGCAAACCGTGTGCAAACTTATTTGCTGTGCTTCAACATATAACACCTACACACATTCAATAATGCAAGTATTCAGCTATTATGGGAACTAGTATTATATACTATTACACAGACACACTCTTACTGACTTTGCAAATTACTAAAGCTTGAGGGGAATTGACTACCTCCCTAACCCGAAAATAAATACAAAAAACACGGTCTCTCTAAATCCTACTTCCAGATACGGTAGCTCATCAGATGCCCCTATAAATTCAGCAAAGAGACAAGTACACTATATACACAGAGCTTTGCCAGTCAGTGAATTTCCAGAGAGTAGTCAGCCAAAGTCCCAGTTAATGAAAAGTGTGATATTTCCTCTGTTTATTTCCCCCGATGGATTGCGAGGCTTTCAGATCAAGTCCCAGTTACATATTAAACCCTTTGCAGTCTGCATGGGATTCGGGAGAATCAATAACCTCTTGTATATTAGATTTAAACCTCTGCTCCAAAGAATGTTTCTCTAGCTAGCCCCACTACAGCCAAGAGCATGAAATGAACAAATGGCTGGGCTGTGACAGAGCCATGGAAATAACAGAGTTACGTCAATGGAAGTTCGATATTTTCACAGGTCACATGGTTCATGGAGAGGCAAAATAGCTCCAGGACGTGTTTTGAATATATATATATATATATATATATATATATATATATGTATATGTATATATAAATATACACACACACACACACACAGAGATATACAACTTCAATTTTTGGTAATTAGTAGTCAATAAATGCACCGATTTACATTTAAAATAGAATTTATAGGGTACTTTGGGTATTTAGGCTAACTTCCGGGAACTATTTTGAGGCTCCGTTGCTGTGAAAAAAACGGTCCATTGGAGTGAACGGAGATGACGCAACTCTCTCTCTACATGGCTCTGGGCTGTGACTGTAAGGACAATGTGTGAATTAACTACCAAGGTACCTCACAGACTGTCAGGAATACGAGGTACCTGCCCCTTAGCTTCCACTTGAAGGTGGAACCTAAGGGCATCTCAAACGACAACAAGAAGTTGGACAATAAGAACAACTTGGCTTGCAGATATTCATCTTTGAAGAAGCCCAGACCAGAGTGGTAGGGTACTGTAATACCAAGTACTGTATATGGAGAGTATTAAAGCAAAGGGACTGTATTTAATACAGAGGATTCATTTACAATGGTAAATATTTCTTTAGTTTCTCATTTCAGGTTGCCAATACGTTCCACCTTTCTCGTGGATGGATCACTTACACTGTAATTTAAGTGTGTAGTTGAACGTAAATCACAGTTAAACATATATTCTATGCAGTATCCTGTGGAAGTAGTAGCTAAGGCACTTTAATCACAACTGTATCTGCTTGGCCAACTTGTGACAAATGGAAGAACTACAACAACACATCAATCATTCCCAGTGTAAAAATCCACAGTGGAGACTATTGGCCTTCCTGCCAAGCTTTGTACTGGCAATGGCTGGCTGCACAAGATTCCATATCCAAATTAGCTTGGCAGCCTGACTCCTACCCAGTGATAGGTGCTGTAATGAAAATTACATTTGTGCAAATTTCTTTGCACTCACAGTGACCTGGGGTGGTTTGGAGTGTTGCTCCACAGTGCCAAAGAGCTAGAACACCCTTACGGGAAGGTCTGACTGACACTTCAACTGGACATTTCAAGCCTGTCTGGTTAATGGAACTCTGTGTTAAACTTAGACCCTATTGTAATGTTGGTTGATGAGGTGTCGTACACCTGTCATTTGTTTTTGTGTTTATTTTCTGAGCTATTTAAAGGTATAGTAAGCAATTTTAAGCTAATTATTGTCAAATTCACCAAATATCTCCTCGCGGTCCGATATCTTACCGTTTTCTGTCAATGCTTAAAAAACAAATTCTGTTTCTACACGACCCTGGCTCCGTAAACAGCGACACAAAGTAGCCTTCGCAAATGCGTTTCCGCATGTGGGGGACGGGGCTAATGAGGGGTCAGCCTATGGCATTGAAGCGAGAAGTGTTTTTTTTTTTTTTTATGTGAGTTCAAATATCAACAATCTTTCTCCAGAATGACTTACTACAGTATATACCTTCAAGAGAATGGTGGAATACCATGGCCACAGTTCGATCGTAAACGACCCAACTCTCATCTGTGTTTGTAGATGAGGCAGTTCTGTGACAGGATAAAGATCCATTTCTGATTTATAGGTTATTTGCGGAGTAAGAACGACGGTGGTGTTGAACGTCTCCCAGTGGCTCATTTTGAAAGAATAGCCGGGAGGTAAATGGAGAACACGCCCATCTGAAGCCACGCATGATGCCAGGGTCCCAACAGGTCTGTGTTGAGGCCCATTAAGAGTGACATCTGGAAGACACATTCTACAGCCTGGAGTAATACGACCACTAATCCTATGCTCTATACTAACCTAAGGGATTCTGTGGCGCCATATTGTACATGAACGCATCTACAACCCAGTGGCTGCTTAAATATAGTTATAATGATGTGTTTAAAAATAGAACACAATATAAAAGGAACTAATATTTACACCTACACATATCTAGCCAGCTTTCTGCAATGTTTTGATTACTAACGCTGACTACAGTAATGATTTTCCATTTTGGTAGTTTATTACAGGACAGTGTTCTCGCTCGATATGAAGATGTCCACCAAATCGCATCAATCAACCTTCTATAGCTTCGAGTGGGCATTCTCATTTTCTAGGCTGGGCAAAATAAAAGCCTGTTTATTTCATTATGCGCCATTACGATGGCCTGAAATCTGGTAGTGGCCTTCAGATGCTCTACCAGAATCAACCTTATACTTACTCAGCAGTTACACTTCAAAGCATGTGACCACCGCAGACATACTGTACTGTATACTGCCACCCTCACAAGAGACCTTGTAACTCCGTACGGCTTTACTAACATTTACTGGTCTAACTTACAGACTTGAAAAAGGATGAAATTGGCTTAAATGCAAACAATCCAAGGTTGCTGAAATGGTGAATACCAATTTGCCAGTCCTGATAGAAAATGGTTAATCCATATAATCCACTAGACAATTCAAGCACACAAGTGCATATGGGGCAATTGTGTGTAAAAAAACATCTCTGCCATTCATAGTGAAACTGCTTTAGATTTGGAAGACCACACTGTGATAAGGTGACACCTCAAATTATATTAACATACTAATTTGAAAATGGAAACAGTTTGCAAGAACACATTCAACTTTACTCACGTATTACAAAATCACACTTACAAAATTGCTCTGCTTTATAAAATACAGTATAATCACGACGAATGACTAATAAATCTAAAACTGCTACTAGGAATGCAGTAGCGTTTACTCTTATTTACAAGGTCCAACAAAAGTAGCACAAAAAAACTCATTTAAGTCATTAACAAGATAAGGTAGGATAATGTCCATCAAGCTCATAAGTCGCTCTGACAAATAGCTTTGCATTCCCTCAGACAAACAATATGTCTAGGAGCGGTAACTCAACATCGATATAAATTCAATCTTGTTCTCATCTCAGGAATACACGGCAGCACCACTTCAGTGGGTGACCCATCCATCACCAGCCTCTCACACACATTTCTTTGCTGGCAGCTGCAGTCTCAACTCCTGCCATCGCTGGTGAACGGCGTCTTCATTGTAGACGTTTCCTCTGAAGCTGAAGCTTGCCGTCACTGACAGCCGCGCACAAAACAACAGGCTTTGAAACATGTATGCAACAAAGGGGTTCTCATTCACAGGGAAGGTGTCAAAGGTATGTCAAGTTAGAATATTGACATGTTTTGATAGGCCTCACAGTACAGTACATGGCCTAGGTCAGTACTTTGAACTGAGTTTACAAAGAACAGATCTGTCACTCTTATGTTTTTATGGCCTGTTTTCCCCGATGCCGCTGAATCGGTCGATCACGCGGTTGACACTTGAGAGGAAAACTAATTTCAGGTGTCCGATTTACAGAACATGCCAGCGTTTTGGCAAGAACAGCTTCTTGCGCCATAAAGATGTGGTCAACAACGTGAGTTTTACATTCACCTTACATTCAGCTTGCTTTGAGTCAAGTGAGCTGCATGCAGCAATAACAAATACATCAGAAGCACTGAATTCAAAAAGTAGAATAGAAAAGTAACACTACATACTTGTATAATGTTAATAAGGCTATAATGCCCAGTGTTTTGGCACCAGAATTATGACCGTTATATCTACTGTATCTTTACTAAAAGAATAAAAAAGGGTGTACGTACATACACGCCTGACATTTACAAGTTGTTTGTGTTGCCTCAAAGGGACACACCTCAAATTGTTTTGGGAACTACCCTTGTGGTTGAAACTCAGGGCATGATTGCCCTTCCCTCACTCTCCCTCTACCCATAGAACATTCCTACACTCTTAAGCTTCTCAGCCTCTCCCTGAGAGGAAATTCAGCACGTTATATACCACTTTTCTGAGTACTAATACGTATTGTTAAGTGTAATGTTCTTATTCTCAACTTGGGTTAATGGATGAAAGATTTAAACATATCTGTCTTCATCCCACATGTGCATCTTTGTTGTTAACACGTGTAGGTCAGAGGCACATAAGATTGATGAATCACCTCCAATAAGGGGGTGTGGCAAAAACATCACTATCTTGTCACAGTTATGTCACATGACATAACTTATTTTGGTTAATACGCCACATTAAGTATGATGGAGCAGCTAGGGGTTAGACATCTTTCTCTAGGACAGGGGTTCCCAAGACCCACCTGGAGAGGACTTATCTATTTAGAGACCCACAAAACACCAATTACGGCTAATGTAATTTTCAAAAACCTATCCATTTTAGCTAATGCTATAACTGTGTCTGCTAATGGTTAGCTAATGCTATACCTGTGTGTGTGCGCCAAATAATTTTTAGCAGAGTGCACTAGAATCTAGGAATCACATGGCTAAATAGGATTTCATCCATTCAGGAACAAGTAGACTATTTTGCCACAATCTTACTCAAGACTAATGAGTGGAACAAACCAATAGTAAAGCACCGAAGCCTTTCATTGATATTTTTCCTCATTAATTCAATGGCCGCTTGCAATTTTTCCACTCCCACTCCCACTCAGTGACCCGCCTGTGGGTCCCAACCAACAGTGTGAAAACGGCTGCTCTAGGACACTGGCATGTCTAGCCTGGCATGTTGGTGATCCAAGCCAACATTAGATCGAAAGGGAACCACTATCCAACTCCATATTTGCATTAACAAACAATTGTAAACTAAGACCTGGGACAGAATTTTCAGGCTCTACGGGCTGCTAACATAGAATCAAAGAGCTTACCTTTAAGCTATAAAACTAATCCAGTGGTACAGGTAACTCTATTTATAGAAGACCTTGGAGCCAAGGCTTTTGAGTGTAAATGTTGTCTGCATCTGCGGGCAGCTTGGCAGATTGCCGGCCTGCTCTGAGCCTATGAAGCAGCCGGTCAGGCAGAGCACAGAGGTCCAGTGGGAGCGAGGTATTTCCTGGGGGAGCTACCTGTCTTGTTCAAATAAATGACCCCTTGCAAAAGGAGGTCAAATGCTTCATTTAAGAAACACAGAGTGGAGCTTCAGAGACCCGCAGACTGATAAATGATTTGCATCACCCAGTCGCGTATGAGGTCATTGCAGGGCCAGAATGTGAGAGTCTCCGTAGAGGCCAGAGAGGGCCTGTATTTCCTGCATTGTGGCTGGCCTCAAAGACACATTTTGGTAGCCAATCACAGCACTCCACCCCCTGTCTGGGGCAAAGACGCTCAGACCAGCCGGTGTTCTACAGACAGACAAATTAAGGGGATATTCAGCCATGAAATTTGGCTTTGGCATGGAATATGGCATGGAATTTGACTAGCTTCGGGATAAAGTGGTGCAAGAACATTTTATTTTCTACTAAATATGAATAAGCCAAAGCACAGCACCTTGCCCCACTGGAAAATAGGAATTTGTTCTGTAAATATAAACTGAATTCTCTAGGATTGTGGATGGGAATGAAATGTACCATTCTATTTTGAAAAGCTATTTGTCAGCAGTCAGTGTGTGTTTGAAAGCGTTACTTGCCACTGTCTATTGATGTGTGAGAGTAAACGTAAAATAGCAGAACTCTTGAACGTCTACATTTTGGGTACCTTGGGTGATGACGGATGTTCCACTTCTCAAAATGTTCTGTATATGCTTCATACACTGCAAATAGACAATCCTCTAACAGCAGGAGCACAGAAATACCAGCCAATATTTAAATAAAATTAAGTTTGACAATGTCCCTGCTTCTATGAAAACAATGGTTCTAAGAAAATGCTTGTTTCATCTTTCAAACTGGCCTTCAATTGATGAAAGATGTATGGACAAGTAAGGGTTATGAAATGACTTCAGGCAATTAAACTTAGAAGTGCATCTGTGCATTGAAACAGTCATTTAAAATGACGTCCTTCTTCAAGTGAAAGTCCAATCCCATACGGGAAGAGAAGCCCAGAGTTATAATTTCTTGTTTGTATCAAAATCATTATAAATTGATTGATATTGTTTAATGTTACAACTGAGTGGAGTGCTAAAGGACTCCCAGACCAGTCATGGCTAATACAGATTAATTTTCAAAGCTGTAATGGTTCCTGGGGTCATATTTACAACAAATGTAGTCCATCTGTAACACAAAGACATACTTATTTTCATAAACAGCATGGAGTTTAAAAGTGTTAAGTAATAATTTCTCCATTAATTAGCATGCACTTTCTCCATGGCTAAGCATGTTTCTGTTAGCTAATTGCAAAGACAGCCTTCCATTCAGTTGTTTGATAATGTGCGGCAAGCAGCGAGCGTGATGAACTGTTTATTTTCTTTTGGGGCCTTAGAAATGAGCACTTCATCAATAGACAGAAGCTGAAAGAATAATTAAGCTGTTTAAATCAAGAGCGTAACCAAAAACATAGTTTGACTTATATCTCTAACCATTTAATTGCTCAAAGTGCTTGCCTAGTTGCGTAAGGTTTTGGTGGGAAGAGAGATTGAATAAGATATAATGAAACAAACTGCCTGCTACGCACGCTACATCCATGCATGGCCTTGAAATCATTATAATCATCCATCCCACTCACTGTGTAATAATACAGTGCAGAGGGGAAGAAAGAATTCTCTCTATAGTTTTTGTCGCCCACGTCTTTCTCCCTAAGCATTCTTCAAACTGGTAAGCAAACTGCTCAGCAGTGTGACATTGCATTGCCTGAGCATGCCACATGTCTAGCCCATAAACCCTACTGTCTACATTAACAACATGACAGAAGTGTTTGACAGTGCGTGTCCCTGTAAATCTGTTTTTCTCAAAATGGAAATTTGCACACCCCTTATGGGCACATGGGAGGTACTGCCTGGGGTACACTCACAGTAGAAATAGAAATAGTCAAATTTGAATTTGAATAATACTGAACTTTAAACATAATCACTATAGTTTTGGTGAAATGTGTGTGTGCATGCATGTGTGTGTGTGTTACTAAACCATCAAATTGAAATTTTTTTTGTGTATTTTTGCCTATTTGCATGTACAGTACAGCCCACTTTTGTATAGAAAATAAATGCTGTAATCCAGTAAAGGTTTGAGAAACACTGCTAATTAAACAATACAATTAATGTATGCCTAGATACAAGTTTTGAAAGCTGTGTGCGCATGAATAATCTGCTGTCAGATTTGTTATAATATTGACATATATAGGCTACATTATCACAAACACTAAGGTGCTAATGTAAATAGTGAGCTAACAACAGTCCTCTTATTTTGAAATGTGATGTCACCTGCAATTGCATTCATTCACATATGACCATTCCCATCTCTGCTTTTCTACATCATAAATTGTGAAAACAAATAATCATATGTGCATTTTTTTAAATGACCAAGATCAGGTGTGAAGTCATTATCTGCTTATCAAAATTATCTAAAAGCAGAAGCAGACGAATTTGACCAATAAATAATGCATAATAGGCTACACCCGCACTAATATACGCATGCGTGGACGCACCTCGCACTGGACAGGCTAATTGCCAATACAAAGCGAGGGTGGTGGCGTGGTGGGTTGCAAGAAAATCACAAAACCCAATATAAGAATGCTGACTTAATATTGTATGTTGTTTGGTTGTTTGACAAAAGAGGAAACGAAGCATTTCTACGTCCATTTTTCTGTTTCTTTTGTTTTGAGAAAAATATTTTTGTTAGGTTATGGTTCGCAGTATTTCTGGATTAAAGGAAAACATCCATGCAATGTATCACAATTGACCAGTAACAAATATTTTAAATGCACAATACTTACCCATAATGTAGCCACCTCGGAGAAACGCAAAACCGTTATGCGTAATAAATCCTTTATAGGTGTTTGACATCTGAAAAGTGCCGGTTGGTTATAAACTGCAGGTTCTCGTTTACTTTAATCCATAAGAAGAATAATATCCCATTCGTTCTAAGAGCAGCGCTTTGAACCCGTTATATCGCTCCAGCATGAGTGGTTTTATGAGGACACGTTAAACTGATTCAGTGTAGATCTAAGGGCTGACATATCATACGTACATACACAATTTACATGAATGGAAACGGCACGAGTAAACGAGACCATTGGTAATAACTAACAACAAACATAAGAATTCAGGTTTTGACGTCACCAAAAAGAGCAGATGAGCCATCCGTAATATTAAACCTGTAAATAACATGCAAATGAATGAAACGCCATACCATCAGTTTCTTCTTGGACTATTCAGCGCTACACAGCCACGCGGATTAAGAAACTTCTGATTGAAATCCACATCGCGTACGGATAACGGAAGGGACGTGCAGCCGTGTTGCTGGCGGTACATGTGCGCCTAAAGTTAGAAGTGTGTGCGGTCCAACGCGCGGCTCTTGTTGTGACCGTTATTTAAATAGTTCTATGGTTGTGACAGCTCCTGTCGTGGGCTATCGCGCTCCCCTTCTCTTGCTCACTCTGTTTGTGAATCACCGTCTCCACCCCCACCCCCCCATTTCTTTCTCTCTCTCTCTCTCTCTCTCTCTCTCTCTCTCTCGCTCAAGTTGTGGACGGGAGGTTCAGGGGGAGGGGTGCTGAGAGGTGAGAGTGAGAACAGCTGGCAGGCTATTGAGACCGAGTATAAGAAATAAGCATGTGTGTCATTGTAGGCAACATTATCGCCATTTGCTATGTTAAAGGTGTAGTAAGCGATTGCAAGCTAATACACTTTTTGTCAAATTCACGGTTCGCTAGCTGTACAGTATATAGATCTACAGTGTGAGCTGGAAACAAATCTTGGATTTCTATACCGCCCTGGATCTAGAACACAAGTAAAGTGGTACAAACTGCACCACACAACATCTATCCCAGCCTTGGCAATGTCTGTACAAATATGGGGTGCGGAGCTTCTGAGGGAGGCCCAAATGGCATTGAAGGTTAAGGTGTATATTTGTTGATCTAGCTAAATGTATAGTCAGCTATTGCAAGCTTGTTACGCTATGCGCAGGTGAGTGTGAACCCCCAGAGAACAGGCTTTAGACCATAGGATTTTATGTCAATATTTTA